>JACCIB010000654.1:0-108123 GCA_018906965.1 Philotrypesis tridentata
TGTTTTAATATAGAAATATCGATTATATTGTTTCTTAGGATCATGTCGGATATTGCAGAAGAATGTTCAAAACTGTTGAAGCTATTGGAAGAGGCTGAAAAATTACTGTTTTCTATTTTTGATTCATCTATAATACTACGATGAAAAAATCATTTTTCAAAGTCAATAAAGACTTTCAACAAAGTTCTCAAAACTGAAAAGTTATCAGTGCAGGCAGAAACAGCGTATTTTATGCACTATTGCAAAAACCGAATGTATGAGAGCAAGATTAAACGTTAAGGTTACAGGAACAAGAGGTGGTGGAGTACAAGAAGCAAGAAAAAAGATATAGTCATAGATCGCGTGCGTTGGATTGATTTAAACAGTGCTTTTCAAAACCGTATGAGAACTGCTGTTATTGCAAATTTAACTCATATAGATCTTGTAAAATTCTTAGAAGATGCGGCTATTTTATTTTCTCGGAAAATAAAAAATATACTCCGAACAAATACTCAAGCATTAAAGGTCAATACAGTTTTATCATGTAAATTTACAAACACATGTGTTAAGAATGATGATGAAGAAAAGTGTATTGAATCAAAATACTTTAATACTAAGAATCATCATATTTTACATAGCTCACCGTTAGATAAATGGTTTGAGGACAATGTCACTCAACCATTACTCACGCAAGTTGAAGAATTTCAAGAGCGTGACTCTGGTTGGAGTCTATAGTCTATAGAAAACATACAGTTAAATATTAACAAATTTTATCCAATGCGTAGCGGTGGCTCTTATATACCCTTGCCAATATATATTGAGAGAAAGAAAGCATGTATCAATGTTAAAAATACTGATAACAAGTGTTTTATATGGGCAATTTTGTCGGCCTTATATCCTGTACAAGGTCAATTTCATCCTAACAGATTAAGTAATTACTTCAAGTATGAAAATAAGTTAAATTTGAATGGCATTGAATTTCCTGTTTCATTAAAGAATATAGTAAAGTTCGAGAAGCAAAATAGCTCGATAAATGTTTTTGGATTAGATAATGAAAATATCATTCCTCTCTATTTAACAGCCTGTAAAAAGAGTAATCATGTGAATCTTCTTTTACTAACGAGACAAGATATAGGTGAGCGTGATTAATTGATTACTAAATCACACTACGTATACATTAAATATCTTCCCCGTCTAATTAGTAGTAATTTAAGTAAAAGGAAAAGAAAACTTTACGTTTGTGATAGATGTTTAAATTTCTTTTATAAAGAAGAGAATTTGATAGAGCATGAAAAATATTGTAAAACATTAAATAATTGTAAAATTAGACTTCCAAAGCCAGGGAACGATGTGATTGAGTTTAAAAATTATCAGTATAAGGAAAAGTTACCTTTTATTATATATGCTGATTGTGAGTGCTTATTAAAACCTATGAAGGAGGATGAAAAAATGAATACACAATCAGTACAGAGTCATGAAATTTATAGTATAGGATATTATCTAAAATGTAGCTACAATGACTCTTTATCAAAATATCACTGTTATAGAGGTTTGCATGCATCTCAATGGTTTGCTGAAGAGTTAAAAGTTATTGGAGAGCAAATAAGTACTTTATATGAAAATCCTATACCAATGCCATTTTTAACTCAAGATGAAATGATTGAATATTACAATTCAAATACATGTTATATTTGTAAAAAGATTTTTTCAGTTGATAATGTAAAAGTTCGCGATCATTGCCATCTCACAGGAACATATCGAGATCCAGCACACGCTTCATGCAATCTAAACTATCAAGATTCCAAAATAATACCAGTCGTGTTTCATAATTTGAGTGGTTATGATGCACACTTTATCATATCAGATGTTACAAATCACTTTCCAGGACAAATTGATTTATTACCTTTAACAAAAGAAAAATATATTTCTTTTACAAAACATGTAGAAAATAGCAGAATAAAATTTAGATTTTTAGATTCATTCAGATTTATGCCTTCTTCATTAGAAAAACTGGCATCGTATCTAGAAGATTACAATCTTGTTAATAAAGAGTTTATCGATTTTAGCAGCGAGCAAATTAATCTCTTGACAAGAAAAGGTGTTTTACCCTACGAGTACATTAGCTCATGGGAAGAGTTAGACGAGGATAAATTGCCTGAAAAAGATGACTTTTTTAGTATACTTAGCGACTCACATATATCCGATCAGGATTATGAGCATGCTCAGAATGTGTGGAATACATTCAATATTAATACACTTGGTGAATATTCAGATCTTTATATGAAAACTGATGTTTTGCTTCTAACTGATGTTTTCGAGAATTTTCGAGATCAAAGTATACGAGTCCACGGTCTCGATCCCGCTCATTATTACACAACTCCAGGCTTTTCTTGGGATGCAATGCTCAAGCATACTGGAATAAAATTAAAGCTGTTAACTGATATAGATATGGTGCTGTTTGTAGAGCGTGGAATCAGGGATGGTTTAAGTCAATGTTCAAATCGCTATGCGACATCGAACCATAAATATATGCTTGATAAATACAATAAAGATGAAGAAAATCAGTTCTTAATTTATTTAGATGCGAATAATTTGTACGGGCACAGTTTTTCACAGTATCTTCCATACGATGAGTTTGAATGGCTTGAAAATTTAGATGATTTCAATTTATCGAGTGCTAGCTCTACTGATCCATACGGTTTTATTCTCGAAGTCGATTTAGATTATCCAAATAGTATACATGACGATCACAATGACTTGCCATTCTGTCCTGAACATGCGAAACCACCAAGATGCAAGCATGAAAAACTCTTGGCTACTCTCGAATCTAAAAGAAATTATGTGATACATTATGTGGCTCTAAAACAGGCTCTTTCATATGGCTTGCAACTTCGCAAAATTCATAGAGTTCTGAAATTCAAACAATCACCTTGGCTCAAATCATACATTGATTTAAATAGCAGTCAGAGATCTGCTGCAAAAAATGAATTTGAAAAAAAATTTTAAATTAATGAGTAATGCTGTATTTGGTAAAACTATGGAAAATGTTAGAAAACGAGTAATAGTGAAACTTATGAGTAAATACGATGGAAGATATGGGATTGAGACTCAAATTTCAAGTCCAACTTTTCACAGCAGTGCAATATTTAATGAGAATTTAGCTGCTATACAAATGAATAAAACTGATATATTGATGAATAAACCAATTTATGTTAGACTTACAGTTCTAGATCTCTCAAAGACCCACATGTACGACTTTCATTATAACTATATGCGAAAAGAGTATAAAAATAATTGTAAATTACTCTATACCGACACTGATTGTCTCATTTACGCCATTAAATGTGATGATTTTTATGAAGATATGAAACGAAATATTGACAAGTTTGATACATCGCATTATCCTGTAGATAATATGTTTAATATACCTCGCATGAACAAAAAAATTGTTGGTCTAATGAAAGATGAGTGTAATGGACAGATTCTCACAGAGTTCATTTGGTTGAGAAGCAAAATATATAGCACACATGTGAATAATAAGGATTGTATGAAAAAGGTTAAGGGTATCAAGGCTTCAGTTGTGCAGAAGACCATTGACTTTAACGACTACTTGGATTGTTTGAAAAATTCGAAAATTCAGAGCCGCAAGCAGCATGCTATAAGATCAAAGCTTCAAATGTGGAAACCATTTGACAGCAAAAAGTTGCACTCAACCCTTACGATGATAAGAGATTTCTTCTAAAGAATAGTACCGATACACTTGCTTGGGGACACTACAAAACAGCTACAAATGGGTAAGTTCAAATAAGCGAACACATAAAATTTACATAAATATTTAGAGACCGATAATTCCAGGAAAAAGCGCGTTCGCTTCAATGATAAGCCAACCATTTATATCATGCACAAATGGAAATTTGCACATCGTGAAGCTCGACGTGGAAAGTGGCAGCAGGTTGCACGTGATCGAATACGTTTCGCAAGAAGAATTGCACAAACAAATAAAATTATAATGTCTATACTTATAAAAAAGTTGAATGAAATAAATAAACAATAAACAATTACTTTTTATTTTCTTTATTGTAAAATTACATATCTGTCTTATTTATCCAGCTATTATGAGTATTGTCGAAACCTAGCCATTTAACAAAAACTTTATTGCCTTTTTTTTCAAAACTTTTTCAACCAAATAAATATCAGGATATTTAGTTTTGAGAAGTTCCTCCTCGTAGAATCCTCCAGCTATTGGTTGGTTTTGATAATCCTTCAAATGATAAGTATAAGGTTTTGTGTTTAAAACTTGCTTTACTGTGAAAACTTCAGTTGACCAATTAGGTGTATATCCTTTGTCAAAAACTCCCTTATTTCGGCTAACACGTACTTGATCGCCAATTTTGAATTTAGCTCGTTTTGAAACATTTCTATGAGATTTTTTTATTCTGTTCATTATACGTTTCGCTTTGTCTGTATTCACTTCAGCAGGTTTCATTCCAATTTTTCGATCTTGGCTATTATTATACTCTAATGTTAAGTCTTGTAAAATATCATGCCATTTGTAGGTACCACGTAGACTAAACAACTTCCACATTTTGTTTTTTAGTGTACGATTGAAACGTTCACAAATTGATGCTTTAAGATTACTATATGTAGAGTACAGATGAATTTTATAACTTTTCATCAGTTGTTGAAAATCTTTATTGTAAAATTCTTTTCCTCGATCTGTCTGTAAATTCTTGGGTACTCTTTTTTTTAGTAGAATTGATTTCATGGCTTCACTTACACATTTTCCAGTTTTCTCTTTGACTGGTGCAGTCCAAGCGTATTTAAAACCTTTATTCTGTTTGGCATAAGGAATCATCTCAACAAGATCTGCCTGCCATGTTTCGTCAACCCCCCCCCCCCCACTCATGTCTGAAGATCACTCTTAACAAACCGTGAAGAAATGAGACGAAAGAGAAAAGGAATAAGAACGGAAGAATAAAGTATAAATTGAAGCTTGGACAGTCAGAGAAAAGATTGGATCGCATGGTTTTTCAAGATGGGAATATTCCTTTTCAAGAGACGGGTCCAATTCTATTCCTGTAAGTGATGATTGGAATTGACCTGTAAGCATGGCTCGGTAACTTGATGCCCGGCGTGGATCAAGGTAGAGGATGTTGGTGATTCCTGTAAGTCATCATTGGAATTTAGAAGAGGATCAACCCGCTTGAAAGGAAATTCGGTGAATGTGGTTACTTGGACGAAGATTAACAGATTGTGGATTGTGGTTACTAGAATGAGATGGGACCGACTGAGCATCCTTGAAGGAAGTTCGAATGGAAAGCTAATACAGAAAGAAGACTTAAGATTGTCGGGACGGCAATCTAAAGAAAAAAGGGAGAGCAATGTTATGACCAGCGCGATTCGAGATGTTCGAATCGCGCATAGCAACCGCTGCAACTTCGTGGTTGTTATTGTATTTGTTTACCAGTCTAGTCCTGACAGCTGTTTAGCATAGATGTGTTACATTCATACGAGTTAATAAAGCCTTTAAGTAGTTCCTTTCTCTAATAAGGCGTGTATTTATTAATTCCCCGGCCCGATCATAACAATATCTTTGACGAGAAATGAGCGACGTTGATAATTACGTCTTGCAGGCTTATGAAGTTCATCCACTAATGCAGCTTTCATTTTTTCTTTCTTTGATCTAAACGTTTATATTCTGTAGAGTTTGCACTTTCTTTTGCAGATCTAATAGTATATCGTTTATCTTAACAATTGCAGACTCAATGCTTTGAAGTTTATTATTCAGAGTACTTTCAGTTTCTCGAACAGTTTCAAGAACTTTTTCATTTTTATTCTTAATCAATTTTCTCACAGACTTCAAATTTGTAGCATCATTTGGATCAGTAGTATTACCTACATTGCATAGCTTTCGATTCTCTAAATCAAAATTCCCACATTGGTCAGCTTGAATCCTATTCCAGGAGGTCCTCGTAATACGTCAACGTGAACGAGACGTCGTCCGAACACATCGATGCTCATTTTGATACTGAAGCGATGATTCCAGCCTCACGAAGTTCCTCAACGATTGACTGTATTTCATTAACATGATTATTATTACCAGAAGACGTTTCAGCTATAAGTAATCTCAAACAATCGACAAGTTCGTTTGGATCGTCCCAGTAGCGGTAATCTGTATGGGTGTGACTTTGTGCTATTTTATATAAGCCAGTTCCAATTTTAGCTGGCCGAAGTTTTAAAATTTTACTTATATAATTTGTATACTTTTTACTTGTTGTTTCTCGTACGCTATCAGTTGCACTGTAATATTTTTTGTGTGCATTCGTATTCTTCAAAATCGTAGCGTAATTTTTTTTATCCTCATCAGTGATCAAAGTATCGTTAGGTTGTTTCTTAAATAGTAACTCTATTAGACCTGGAGCTTTTGCATACTCTTAATCGCCAACTATAAATTTATCTGTATGAAAAGTTATTGGAGTATCTCCAATCATTAGCGAATCATCACGCCTTTTTCGCACTCCATACACTGTATCTAAAGATTTTAAGTTTCCGCTAAATAACTTTTTCAGGTTTTCACTAGCAGTGTCGCTTAATTTTTCATCATCTCTAATGATAGTTTTTTCCAGTTCGGAATCATCTGCTAAATAGTCGCTAAGAGCTGACTCAAAAGCTGATTCTCGGACATCGTTAGATTCATCGTCAATGCTATCATCATCACTTTTGGTAATGCTTCGTTCTTGCTTTTTAATTCTCTTCTTTTTTCTCGCTTTTTTCTTGATCTCGGGAGGAGGTTGCACACTTATTTCTTGTTTTATTTTATTTTCAGTTACATCAACAAGCTTTTCCAACGGTTTCACAATTAGCAGGAACGAGTCATTCAAATTTTTTTCCACTTCGAATTTATGTAATTTTAACAAATCATACTTTCTTTTCACGGCATTTCTAGCTTTCTCAACTTCGCGTAGGACTGCCGTTTGCTGGTTAAAGTTTGACATCTTGATAGTTTGAAGTTTCACAACTAAATGCTGAACTTTTTCAGTATTCTGTATATTTATTACAAATTGGTCAAAACCTTTTCTGTAGTGACCATCGTCTATATTACGATCTTTGTCAATAATGAGAAAGCTGTGGTTACCATCATTCCAACATATTGAACAAATATCTTTGAAGCATTGATACGTCATATCAGTGTTAACATGATCATTATAAACATGTTTTAAATTCATATCATCTTGTCGAAAAATTACCAACAAGTTTACATTGTCACGCACTAAGTGTTTTGGAACTTGTGCATACGACTGACACAAGTAAAAGCAATCAACATTTTTATGTCTACCCATGCAATAGAAGGCTTTGACATTATCTTGTTTTTCACAGGCAATATCATCAAATACGAAAATTGAGTTTGGTCGAGCTTCATCGGGTGAAACGGCAAGATCATATTTACCGAAGGGAAAATATTCAATGCCATCGAGAGGCTCGAGAAGTTTCTCCAAAAATTTGTATTTAGGTTGATTTAGAGATTTTGAGTATACGTAAATGTTTTCAAATTTTAAACCATTTGGATGAATGATGAGAGATAGGAGAGCATTCGTTTTTCCACAGTTCGATGGTCCACAAAATACTGCTCTTATACTGTTTGGCAACAATTTTCCATGACGATGCTGTATTTTTTGCTGCTGTTGCTGCGTCAAAAGATCGAAATTTATCACTGGTAGTTTTGCGGACTGCTTCTGCAGATCCATCTCGAGTACGACTAACTCAAAATGTTATAAATATGAGTATTTATAATTTTTCAGTTAGTCTCGCGTGAGCTTTTCTCGAGAAAACATCACGCAAAGAAAAAGAAAACAAGGTTCAGGTTTTGTGAATACATCGATAAACAAATTACCTATTGAACTTCATATGCCTGGCTATAATTACTGCGGTCCGGGCACCAAACTAGCAAAACGTTTAGCTCGTGGTGATTCTGGAATCAATCCTCTAGACGTCGCTTGTAAGGAACACGATATTGCTTACTCAAAGAATCGAGACAACATTCAAGAGAGAAACGCTGCTGATCAGATTTTAGCAGAGAAGGCGTGGAACAGAGTGAAATCTAAAGACGCTAGTTTGAAAGAAAAAGCAGCAGCTGCTGCTGGAGCCGGTGCTATGAAGTTAAAGTCAAAGTTTGGTATGGGTATTGGAGGCTGTAAAAGAATTTCAAAGCGAAAAACGCGTGGAAAGAAGATTACACTAAAAAAATTAGTCAAGTCACTATCAAAATCTGCCATTGCTGGCAATGATTCTCGCTCAATGATTAAATCAGCATTGAAAACACCTCGAGAGCAAGTGAAAAAAGTTGGTGGAAAAAGTAAAGTTGCCGTTCCACGCATACTATCCATACCTAGCAAAGTAGGTGGTTTTCTTCCAGCGCTCATTCCGCTTTTTGCTAGTCTTAGTGCAGTAGGATCACTTGCAGGAGGAGCAGCTGGAATAGCTCAAGCAATAAACAGAGCAAACGCTGCTAAGTAACAAATGGAAGAACAAAAAAGACATAATGGGAAAGTTGAGAAATTGATGCTTGGTAAAGGGCTGTTCTTGAAACCTTATCTTAAAGGATTCGGAATCTCTATGAAGAGTAAAAGAGGAGGAAGAAAAAAAAAACTTCGTTGAAATAAGACTACCAAAACGTGCTCTAACTAACTACGATCTGCTCAAGTATGCCAAGTTAATGAAAATAGCACATTTTCAAGGAGTTTTTATGCGAAATGCCTTACCTTCAAATGGTTCGCGTGTCAACGAATCGGCAATAATCAATCTAGATAATGCAAGTGGATCCGGCACGCATTGGGTAGCTTATCGAAAAATTGGTAACGATGTTGTATATTTTGATAGTTTCGGAGACTTGCAACTGCCTCTCGATCTCATGAACTATTGGAATGTTCCTCAAGTAAAGTACAATTATCAAAGTTATCAAGCATTTTCAACTTACGTCTGTGGTCATCTCTGTCTCAAATTTCTTTGCAATCAGCTTAATCGCAAGGATAATTTCATACTGTATAAAAACAAACCGATTCGATAATTCAAATTAGTCTACTCACGATGGTTGCTGAGTCGATGACGCTCAGCCTTTCAGGCACTTCCTCAATCCTTGAAGCACACTATTTTCCTCCCATAGAACTGGATAGTGATAAACAGTACAATATTGGACATGTTGAACTACTCACTTTTAATTCTATACCAAACATTGACGTGAACTGTAACAAGTTTTATGTTGGTCAAGAAGTCGTTGAAATTCCTAGTGGCAGTTATAAGATTGAAGATATTGAGCGAACACTACAAGGACTCCTCGATACTCGAGGTATAACAATTACTATCAAGCCTAACAGTAATACTTTGGGCTGTTCGATTGAGTGCAGTCGTGAAATAGATTTTCGACCACAAGACTCTATTGCTCGTCTCCTAGGCTTCACTCTAAGAATTTTGAAACCCTATATAAGTCATGATTCAGACTTACCTGTAACCATTCTCAAAGTAAATGCTTTACGAGTCGAATGTAACATTACAACAGGAGCATACATAAATCAGCAAAAAGTTCATACAATACATGAATTTTTTCCTGCCGTACCATCTGGCTACAAGATAATCGAAGTTCCTAAACAAATAATATACTTACCAGTATCTGTGAAAGTGATTGATCACTTACAATTGCGTATAGTAGATCAAGATGGTGATTTAATTAATCTCCGAGGAGAAGTTATTACAGTTCGATTGCATCTAAACAGTGTTTAAAATGGGTATAGTTTTCAATGCAAAGAAAAGCTATATTAACGACACAGCATGTCGTCAGCCAGTCAGTCGCAAATGAGTTATCAAACGATTCACACGTCAAAATCTGCAGTTTCTACAAAATCTTGGTCTCAAAGTGCAGCGTGGTGGTGGAGGAAGAGGAAAAAAAATAAAATTGAAAAAATAAGTTGTACATTTATCTGCTGCTGTTGTGTGAAAGATGGAGGAAATTCTTAATGTATAAGCTCCAGTCGTCTTTGACGAGTCTGTTTCGCATTATGAGGTTCACGCACATCAACCATACACATCACTCGCATTCAATAATAGCGATGAAATTCGAATAGCAATTCAACATCAAGATTTGTGTGTCCTACCATCTAAGAGTTCTCTACACATTTGTGGTAAGATTACTAAAGCAGATGGTCGTGCTCTAACAGCAACTCATTTTGTAAATAATGCCATCAGTCATCTTTTTGAGGAAATTCGATATGAAATGAACGCGATTGAGATCGATCGCTGTAAGAATGTTGCTATAACAACTTTGATGAAAGGTTACACTTCTTACTCACCAAGTCAGCTAAAATATCTTGAAAATTCTGGTTGGACTGACGCTTCTGAGTTGGGAAAAATAACAGATGAGAATGGAAACGTTGATGTCAGTATTCTTCTGTCATTGATTTTTGGCTTCGCCGAAGATTATCACAAAATTGTAGTAAATGTAAAGCACGAACTCATTCTCACAAGATCGAGAAGTGATTTCAATGCTATTGTGCAACAGTCTACAGCAGCACAGGGAGCTGCAGCGTCCTACGAAAACTTTAAAATTGAGCTCGCTCGTATAGAATGGCTAATGCTTTACGTCGTACTATCAGATCGGCGAAAAATACAATTATTCAACTACATTCACAAAGATGCACCCATTCCTATGAGTTTTCGTTCGTGGGAATTGTACGAGTATCCAGTTCTTCTAATAACAAGACAACATGTTTGGACAGTGAAAACATCAAATCAATTGGAAAAACCACGCTTCATCATTCTCGGCTTTCAGACAGGGAGAAAAGCAATACACACAATTAATGCTAGCTTATTTGATCACTGTAACATAAGTAATGTAAAACTTTTCCTCAACTCTCAGAGTTACCCGTACGGAAACCTTAATCTTGATATTTCAAATAATCAGTATGCCTTACTTTACGATACGTACGCAAATTTTCAAAATAAAATGAGTCGCTCAAACAGGCAGCCGTAGACGTTCGTCTCGAACTTGAATGTAAAAATAATGTATCTGCGAATACTACAGCGTATTGCTTAATTTTACACGATCGTATTGTCACATACAATCCTATAAGTGGTGATGTAAAGAAACTTGTATGAAACTATATAAAGCTTGTTTGAAAAACTAATTAGTTAGTATTAAGGCAGCAATCATGGGTCAAAGTAGCAGTAGCGAGTCTGCGAATAAACAGCAAATAAAAAAGAAAGATGATGGTAAATCCAGCTCAACTCAGTGGAAATACTACAAGGCTATAAAAGATTCTGATCTTATTTTTGAAGTAAAGAAACAAAAAAAATGAATATTGGACCCTCCTTTACAAGACTAGATACAAACGCTGGCTATATATATGGGACAATTAAAATGAATATGTCAGTCGATTGGGATTATTCATAGTTGAAACAACACAGTGTAAAATGGATAAAAAAGGCTCTTCGTGGAAGAATCAGAAAGGAGAGGAATATCAATTTCTCGTCCAGTCGGAAAAATTGAATGAAAAAACTTCTCCTCCTCGCTCAGAAAATAATACAACTACTACTTACAACGATTCGAAAAAACAACAACAACAACAACAATACGGTTTTGAAAATAATTTTGATCCTTACAAAAAATCATTGTCAAGTTCTGACTGCTACAATAATAAAGGATTTGAATATTAATTCATGATGAATGTCGACGTATTCGGACGACATTTGAATAACTTCAAAGGACCTCCCGGCATTGGATATAAACTCACTGCTGATAGTCAGTATAGTTTAGAAGACAAGAGACTGTGCAATGTAGCAAATCCTAAAGAACTAAACGACGCTATAAATTTAATCACTCTTCACAGTGTTACTCAAACTGTAAAATCTGATTTACAAACTGAAATATCTAAATTAGATGAAATAGTTGAGTTACATAGAGATGAGATTGATGAAAAGTTGAGAACACTTACTACTAATATTGAGACAATTAACAAACTTTTACTTGAAATAATAGAAAAAAAGTGAACATAGATAAGTATTCTAACAACACAAACTCTTTTCCTCGAAAGCATGGTTATGACAAGTTGGATGATAATAATAAATCGAGAGATCAGAAAAATAAAGATTCTGTTTGGAAAAAGTGTACTAGTATATACTCAACCAATAATCATTCTTGCCCCAAACAAGAAGGTTATAAAAAACTCTAATCAATCAATAAAATAATACATGTAGATTTTTGAAAAAATAAAAATCTTTTTAACACAGAAATAGCTTTTGTTTATATTTCATTCTCACTTCCTGATCCCACAACCTGGCGTGACGTGGTGGTGGTGGCTGGCGCGGTGGCTGGGTGAGGAGGCTGGCGCTGGTGGCGTGCGCTAGCGTTGGTGGAGCTGGCGTACTCGCGACTGGGTGGCGCTGCTGGTGGGGGCCTTATAGCGACCTACTTTTATCGACTGAGTTACCCACTGAGCAAATCTACCTTATCGACTGACGAAGTGGCATGAGACCCGCTCGGCGTGGTATCAGCGCTGCCCTAACTACTAACTTACATACACTTCTTTCTATTTTAAATATTATTTTCATTATTCTATAATATAGATTAAACAATTGTGCAGGGTACGATGTGAACTTGTATAAATATTAAAATTCTATATCACTCATGTTCTGCATGACAATAGTATACGTAACGTACAAATGCTTTCAAGAAAGCAGATATCAGTTAATTAATTAGCAATAATTTTAGACGTACAGATTTCATTGATGTATATTTGCGAAACAAATCATTATGGAACTTGACATAAAATTTAGTGTCAATAAAGGAAAAAAACGCGCTATTCTATTTACCTCGAGGGTGGTGTGGAAAAGAGAGATTTCTTAGTGAATAATAATGATCTAAAAAAACTATTTACTCTACAGATAGTGTCTAAAAAATAATTATTATTATTATTACAATAATCCATGAGCAAATGTATATTAATATTTTAAATTTATTACTTATTTAGTCGATGTTAACTATTCTTTGTAATTTACATATTATATACGTTTTAAAAGTAGTGAAATCTCTCCCCCCCCCCCCACCAAACAAACCTTTCCAAGGTAAAAGGCTGGCAAGTATAAGGTCGTTTCTTCATGTAAAAATTAAAGATTAATTTTACAACTCCTGATAACCTTAATGTAAAAAAAACTCTTAATAACACTTATGCAGACAAACCAAAATTTTATTAACATTCATACAGACAAAATAAAAATTCTTAGAGCTTACTCTAAAATTCAACTTTAATTTTCAAACTTCGACAACTCTTATGTATTCCAAATTATAAGTACTGTACTCTATACCTTTATTTAATTATGGAAATTAAAGATCTTGATAACACTTATATAGACAAAATACTAGTAGCTTTACTGCATACTCTTAAGACGTGTTGATATTATAACCGTCAGATCAACAAATAATATATCTTCTTTTCTCTTGTGAATAAGTGATGGAACACAAATACTGAAGAATATGTGATACTTATAGATCAAGTTGGAAAACAAATAATTATATTAGAATGAATGTCTTCTTTTACCTATTCAATGAGTTAATCACAACTACTCAAATCATGATGCTTATGCATGAAGCTAAAAAATCTGAGACTCTCGTGTATGAAAATATGAACGTGTAACCATCTTCGCGTTGAGGGTCTGTTGGACAGATTACCATTTCTTTAGTGTCACTTCTCCTTCGATTATCTATACCTTCGATTTGACATAAATTCTCATTTTAATTTTAAGAAAAGAAAGTTATGATATCAATAAATAAATTGGCAAGATTTATGTTATAAAAAGTGATTGTTTTCAAATAAATAAATAACCGATTAAATTGAGGAAGGATTATAAATATATGTGTTCATATAAACACTCAATCAAATTGCAGCATGTGAACAGGTGGATAGCCTGTGAAAAGGTACAGTCGGGTACAATTAAAACTTTGAATAATTGCGACTGCTGCCACGTTCTGTACATCTAATAGAATGGTATGATGTTCTTACATGACATTATCACATGACAAATGTGCTCATAATATGTAGTAATATCATGTTTGTTTAAAATTATTATGTAATTTAAAAAGATTGTTTCGCATCATGAAAACTTTTTCATTTATTTATGGAAGCTACGAGCGGATGTACAATCTACTCTACTTAGTAATTCAGTAATTGTATTGCTATCCTTATTTCATTAAAAATCTATGCCCAGGACGATTATATACAATTATATATGAGATTTAAATTCTGTTGATTTACATACATTTAAAAAAAACAGGAACAAATTCTATCATGTAGAACGCAATTTTTTGACGGAAAAACTTGCCGCCCCGTCCTATCATAGATAATCAATGAACCACTAAATGTCAGTGTAATTAACAATATCATAAAATTTTTAATATAGTTAATTTATCATCCTATTATCCTATAATGGGTACTACTCAAATCATTATATTAAACTATGAGACCAATGGCCTCAAATAATAATAAACAATGGAATTCCATTTTGTAATTAAGTAAAGATTTTAATTAAGTAAAGATTTAAAACTAAAAGCTGTAAACTACATAAATATTAATTTAAAATTTTTAAACTTGATTTATTTTCCAACTTGAGTCATAGAAATTTATTTTATAACATTTTTTTAATATGTAATAATAGTCACAATTATTTTTAATCAACTTCCTGCAATCTTCCGATAATACTAACAGAGGTTTGTAAAACATACATACAAATAACCAAAAATTGAGCTTAGAATGATTGCAAGATTAAGTTTGAATTCTTCAAAAATTGGTCAAGGACAGTAATAAATACAGATAGAATGAAAAATCGATTCAGAGATTTTTTAACGGTGTTTCATTAACAAGTTAATTTGGTTAACTTGCATAATTTAAAGATGGTATAGATCGTTATCTATGATAGGACGGGGCGGCAAGTTTTTCCGTCAAAAAATTGCGTTCTACATGATAGAATTTGTTACTGTTTTTTTTTAAATGTATGTAAATCAACAGAATTTAAATCTCAAATATAATTGTATATAATCGTCCTGGACATAGATTTTTAATGAAATAAGGATAGCAATACAATTACTGAATTACTAAGTAGAGTAGATTGTACATCCGCTCGTAGCTTCCATAAATAAATGTAAAAGTTTTCATGATGCGAAACAATCTTGTTAAATTACATAATAATTTTAAACAAACTTGATATTTCTACATATTATGGGCACATTTGTCATGTGATAATGTCATGTAAGAACATCATAACATTCTATTACATGTACAGAACTTGGCAGCAGTCGCAATTATTCAAAGTTTTAATTGTACCTGACTGTACCTTTTCACAGGCTATCCACCTGTTCACATGCTGCAATATGATTGAGTGCTTATAAGAACACATATATTTATAATCCTTCCTCAATTTAATCGGTTATTTATTTATTTGAAAACAATTACTTTTTATAACATAAAACTTGCCAATTTATTTATTGATGTCATAACTTTCTTTTCTTAAAATTAAAATGAGAATTTATGTCAAATCGAAGGTATAGATAATCGAAGGAGGAGTGACACTAAAGAAATGGTAATCTGTCCAACAGACCTTTAACGCGAAGATGGTTACACGTTCATATTTTCATACACGAGAGTCTCGGATTTTTTAGCTTAATGCATAAGCATCAAGATTTGAGTGGTTGTGATTAACTCATTCAATAGGTAAAAGAATACATTCATTCTAACATAATTATTTGTTTTCCAACTTTATCTATAAATATCACATATTCTTCCAGTATTTGTGTTCGATCACTTATTCACAAGAGGAAAGAAGATATATTATTTGTTGATCTGACGATTATAAGATCAACACGTCTTGAGAGTATGCAGTAAAGCTACTAGTATTTTGTCTACATAAGTGTTATCAAGATCTTTAATTTCCATAATTAAATAAATGTATAGAATACAGCACTTATAATTTGGAATACATAAGAGTTGTCGAAGTTTGAAAATTAAAGTTGAATTTTAGAGTAAGCTCTAAGAATTTTTATTTTGTCTGTGTGAATGTTAATAAAAGTGTTGTTTTGTCTGCATAAGTGTTATTAAGAGTTTTTTTTACATTAAGATTATCAAGAGTTGTAAAATTAATCTTTAATTTTTACATGAAGAAACGACCTTATACTTGCCAGCCTTTTACCTAACATTTTTCAGTATCATTTATATACGATGAATTTTATGGCAGTAGGCAAATTTTAAGAATTATTATTGTTCTATCAGTCAATAAAATATGCATGTATTTAAAAATTGAGATTTGAAAATCTAAAAGTTTAAAATCAATTCTTGAAATTGTTGTTGTAAACTATTTTTGTACATTGCGGAGCGAGCAGGGGGTTACCCCCTAATATATATATATATATATATATATATATATATATATGGGTGGTTCTCTGACAAATCGAGCGGTTGATTTTTTGACCCTATTGAAAAAAATTTTTAAAATGTTCCTAAGAGACATATGAGTATCTCTGAATTTTTTCAGATTTTTTGCATCAAGTATCTTCCAGTTACAGAGGTTCAAAGTTGATCATGTTTTTTTGCTTTTTCTGGCTACTTTCATTAATTTATAGAGCCTCAGGGAAGCATTTTTCACTGATATTTAACATTTTTTTCTGCAAATTTTCTAAACTTTAAAAAAAATAGTTTTGATGTCGTATATATATGTTTTAAGAAAGTTATAAGTAATTTAAGCTTTAAAATCAAGTTTTAGGAAAGTTCGATCATCCGGATCATAACCAAAAAATTTATGAAGATACCTTATTTAAATACAAAAAAGTTTGCGAAAGACCCATAATGTCAGAGGCCTTGGTTTCTCTGTAAAAAATCATTATATCCGTTCATATATGAAAAAAATTTAGTTTTTTTGCTATATCGAAGAATTTAACCAATTTTATCAATTACGTACATTTTTTTATAATAATTTTAATCATTAAAAAAATGATAAGGTTAGTGAAATGCTTCGATATAGCAAAAAAACTAAATTTTTTTCATATATGAACGGATATAATGATTTTTTACAGAGAAACCAAGGCCTCTGACATTATGGGTCTTTCGCAAACTTTTTTGTATTTAAATAAGGTATCTTCATAAATTTTTTGTTTATGATCCGGATGATCGAACTTTCCTAAAACTTGATTTTAAAGCTTAAATAACTTATAACTTTCTTAAAACATATATATACGACATCAAAACTATTTTTTTTTAAAGTTTTGAAAATTTGCAGAAAAAAATGTTATATATCTCTATAGTGAAAAATGCTTCCCTGAGGCTCTATAAATTAATGAAAGTAGCCAGAAAAAGCAAAAAAACATGATTTCATCAACTTTGACCCTCTGTAACTAGAAGATACTTGATGCAAAAAATCTGAAAAAATTCAGAGATACTCATATGTCTCTTAGGAACATTTTAAAAATTTTTTTCGATAGGGTCAAAAAATCGACCGCTCGATTTGTCAGAGAACCACCCATATATATACACACATAAAAATAGTGGACTCAATGCACTGAAATAAAGTACTCCTAAGCGCAGGCAATGCAGAGACATATAAGACTCGTATGGGGACTTGAAAAGGCTGTAAAAATAAAAAAATAAAGAAATAAGTGGCAGGTGCCTTTAATTAACAATGAATTACATTATGCATCTGTAAAGCAAAGTCAGCTCTGTACGATTAAGTTCATCAATCTTAGAAGTGTAACATTTACTTTTATACTAGCAACAATCCTCAAAATAACCAATTTTCATAAAACAGCAATTCTTTTTTAGTTTGTTTTTCTTAAACGACAAAAAACTACAATCTCAAAGGTAATTCAAATTTGAAAACAGTGAAAAAGTTGAATCGATTTGAAATTACCACAAGTCAAAGATGACGTAGAAGATATTCTTTCCTGCGTGGAGCGTCAGCTAAATGTAGCATTATTATTTATAATTGTTTAATAATGGATACCTAACTTAATAAATTAATTTTTAATTATTCTAATCATTTTTCAGGAATCATTTGTAAGGGATGATTACAAAGAATTCCTAGAGCTTGACGTCTTATTTTTTGGGGGAAGTAACTCAGCCAATGTGACGTTCAAAGCGCTTGGACCAATTCATCAAGCGCGGTGGATGTCCAAGGCAATTTATTCCTTGAAGGTCTTTTTATTCAGGGAACAATTCCATTTAACATCCGCTGAAAAGGCCGGCTTGCGAGATGTGTGCTTATTTATTTGCCTGGCCTACCAAAAGTCCTGGTTTGCAGCCAACGTTTCCTAGGTAGCTCCAAGGCTGGATTTGGAGTTTTTAAAAAATGTAACGAAATTCAGTAAAATAAACAGCGCCATTTTGCAAGCTGTGCTGAAAAAAATGAATTACAACCTATGATACTTAAGTGGAGAATTAATTACATTAGCACTCTTTGATGATTTATTATCTAATAAGTCTAAAATCTTTTTAATTTAAATTTAAAGATAATGAATTTATCGCTCGACAAAAATTCTTCTCGACAAAGAAAATTAAGAATTTATTTGTCACTTCGAGCCAAAGAAAATAAAATTAAAAAGGTTAAATTTACTGATTTCTAAAAACTAGAACTAAATAGTAGTGCATTTCGTCCCAGACTACCCGTTGGGCTCATCAGTAAGATGACGGGTAATCCTATCTTAGATGCAACATGATATGCCGGGATGAGTGTTACTTATGGAAAAAAGTTGGAAATTAAGCTAATGGGACACAAAAATTGTGACCCATCTAGCGGAACAATTAGGAACATTTTGAAAAAGACTCTAAATATATTTATATCCCCAAGTGTGGCAGAGTAAGGAAATGGGTTACCCATTCTCATACTTACTCCCAACACTGACTTAGTGGAAAAAAATTATAAAAGGACTTTTAGTGTCATAAGTCCGTTTCAATTTAAAGATAATGAATTTATCGCTCGACAAAAATTCTAAGAAAATTAAGAATTTATTTGTCACTTCGAGCCAAAGAAAATAAAATAAAATTCTTCTAAGTCTAAAATCTTGTTATGCAATGTAATTAATTCCTCTAGTAAACAAGCGAACAAGAGCTTGATTAAAGCTGATCCAGTTTCACTACCGGCAATAAATGATCTAAGCTTAGATCAGTTTGCTAGTGGTGAAACTGTTCAGTTTTTTAACAAACTTAAGTTAAGTTCGGAATTTACAAAAGTTGATCTCGATTTTTGGGAGCAACTGGACGATTATAAAGAAGCGAAGCAAGTTGTTCTCTCTCTGCAGGTAATAAATGATCACGCAGAAAGAGATGTACAACATGCTTCGCAATATAATACATTTTTAAGCAAAAATGAAAGTGTTAAATAAGATATGATGCAACTGGTAAATAAGCATAGGAATATTTTTCACGATTGTAACCTAGAAACACTTAAGGGGTTATGCCTGAGTTGAACCTGTCAAAAAGACATTAATAAGTAATAGGCTGAAAAAAATTATTTATTAATAGTATAAAAAAACTCTTTCTCCTACTTCAAATATAGGTATTAAACATATTTTTAACTATTTTAAAAAAATTATATATCTATACTTACATTGTAAACAATTACATGTATGAATCATTAATTTTCAGCACTTTTTTCCCTTTGCCGCAGGATATCTTAGCATCCAGATGATGAATTGACACCAGACAGGATGTAAAATCTTCTGAATATGTTTCTTCACTTCTTGAGCAGAAGACTTTTCTACAAAAAATAAATTTTAAATATTTAGTAACTCATAAGATGATTATATCAGTAAATATAGTGAATATTACATATCTTCACATACGCAACATTGACTTTTACCTTGTATTAGTCAATTCTGCTCCGTTCAAGCAGTGAAGAAACATATTAAGAAGATTTTCCATACTGTCTGGTGTCAATTGATCATCTGGATGCTGAGATATCCTGCAGCAAAGGACCTAAAATCATAAAAATGGCAAAACTGAGAAAAATGCATTTAAAGTTTATCAAGATGCTTATGTATACTTATCGGGTAGTACTTACATGAACTGCTTAGCATATTTTTCTTATATTTTGGCATTAGATACCTACATATTAAGGCATATATAAAGACCCGAGTGCTGTATATGTAGATATACCAGTATCGAGAGCTGAAATTGAAATATAAATTTTTGATACGCATTCACAGTCAGTATGTTTCACATGAATATAATTGTTGGTATTGCTTACCCATGACTTTCCAGGATTATTAACAATCACAGTAGACTTAGAGCTGGTTGGAGACTATTTATCACACAGGCATCTTGTACACATGATAATTATAGCCCGTACACCTAAAAATCAAGAATATACTCACAAAGAACAAATTCTTTACGAATCATATGTTGTTTATAGTCCAAACACTTATCTAAATTTGAAGACTAGTAGACTCAGAAGCTATCACAACAGCACAACATCCAACTTACACTAAACTACAGACAGCAGACGAAACAGCTGATGTCTGACAGTCTGAATGCAAACTCGACTATGTCGGTAAAACAGTGATTTCCTTTTCCATATGCTGTAAAGTGTCTTTTTCCAGGGGGTAATTTAAATTTGCACGAATATTTTTTTACCCCTTTATAAGTTTGATTAAAAAATTACAAGACTAAATTTAAATCCTAAATTTATTTTATTTTGAAAATTCAAAATAAAAATAAAATCTACGATTTTATAAAAATTAGTTATTTACAGTATGTAATGATTCAATAAATAATATTTTTTTTTTTAAATAAAATTGCGTTTTCAAAAGGAGTTTGTAAACACATTTAATTTTACATTTTCTATGAAAAAGCAATTGTTTTAAATAATCAAAAGTGCTATAAGACAAAATATCAATAATACGCAATTTTGAAAAATTGTATTTTTTTAGTATTTTGCCTATAACTTTGTAACGGAATTTTTTCGGACAAAAAGGACTTCAGCAGCGCATTCTACATTAAATTTGCCTTAAAAAAATCAAATAAAAAAATTTTTGATTTTTTTGAATTTTAACTCAGGCATAACCCCTTAAGAAAATAATGACTGATTTTTTTGTATGAAAATATTTAACTATAAGATAATTTTTTAATAATAATTAACTATAAAAAAAACTTTTTAATTGTTCTATTTTTGCATTCTTGCATTAGTATATTTATGAATGTGCAAGTGTATACATAAATAATATTAATAATTAGTGTAAAATTGTGCACATAATTGACGTTTTTGTGATATTTGTACCGTTTACTCGTCGAGGCCAAACTGAAAGCATCGATTTGATCCGCGAAAATCGCGGTAAATTCATTCTCCCAGACATACACACACACGCGCGCGCGCAAGCGCGCATGCACGCACACACGCACGCATGCAAAGGTACATACATACACTGCAGTTAAATATATTCTGCACATGTGACGGTCACGGAAACCGATTACGGTCGATCCATTTTGGAATATTCGAGACGAAAAATATCAATTGTGGAGAACACGGCGCGTCCATAACCTCTACTGTCTGCTCTGAATCGCAAGATTTTCACAGAAGTAGATTTGCGCAGAGCAAGAAAGAAAAATTTGTTAGAAAAATCTAAGTGTAAAGTGTATGTAGGTATGTAAGTGTTCAGCATTGAGATAATAGCATAGTGTATCTAGGTATAAGTGTTGTGCATTAGATATAGTTATGTCTTTAAAATGAATTTATTTGACTAGTGATGCATTAAAATTAAGTAAGGTATCAAAAATGATTTCAAGCGATGGAAGTTCTATGAGTCAATTATAATCTTTTTGTTGACAATATTGCAAGATGACGATGGGCAAGATTTCAATAATTATATTACAAAATGGATGTTACCGCTGCAGCAGAGCACATACGAATCGGCCGCAATCGGTTTCCGTGACCGTCACATGTGCAGAATATATTTAACTGTAGTGTACATACATACAGGAAAAACCTTGAATGCTATGCATCATACAGCTACAACTTGTAGTATGCTACGTTAAGGGCCTGAGAGTGGGGAGCGAGAAGTTCCCCACCTACGCATACAGTATACAGAAGGGATTAGCCGTCTGGCGTTGGACCGCGTACCGGTCGATCGGGCTCTATCGTAAACTGCATAGCCTCGAAGCAGAGATGACTAGCTTGAAGCATCTGTGAGTGTACATCTTCTTTCACCAGATGGCTATGAAAGATGTCTGCAAACAACATGTAGCGTGCTTGTCCAGGTGACATGGGGCAAGGAGCAATCATAACAGCTTATGAAAAAAAGTTTACAGCTTTCACCTACATTTCCACGTAGAAGCCTTCACTTATACTTAGCTTTTTATTCTGTTATTAACAGTTTTCTTACAAAATTTTTTTTCTATTCATTTGGTGATGAGTGTATGCGTACTGTGTTAAAATTACAGTTTTCTAGGAGCAGCAGAAATGCCCTGAAAACGCTTTCAAAGATCAAGCATTTTTAATACAAATTGCACCTGTTAACTTTCTTAATTATTATTATTTTTCGATGGGACTTATTTTAGTCGATTATATGTTACCCCAAGACAAGAGTACGAAAGAAAAATATCGAAGAAATTCGATACTTCAGAAGTTATTAAGGATACTTATATGATATATGTAACTTCCAATTGAAAAGATCGAATTCGCTGAGGAGAGGCAACAAATTGCTTTATCGAAAAAATTCAAAGTGCGCTGGTCTTCTTGGGTCCTCAAGAAGTCATTGAGACTTTTGCACCATCAATTTCTTTTAACGTGTAGGAAGTAGTATATGGCACCCTAATATATATATATACACACACACACACACACACACACTAGGGGGTACCCCCCTACTCGCTCCGCTTGTCGACCCCCTTCGCTTCAATTTTTCTTCAATTCTTCCACCTAATTTTTAGAAGACCTTTAACTTATCATTTCAAATCATAATGATTTCACGTTCCTCCTATATTTTCAATCATAACCTTTACCCTCCAGCTATGTCGTAATCCCTATGTAACCCTTTACATAGGGATTACCCTTAGATAACCCTTTACATAGGGATTATCCTTAGATAACCCTTAGTCCATTTCTATCAACTGCTTTTTACGTTTTATTTTTCTTATAAGGCCATCAAATTAAATCGTTCGGTCTTTTAATTATGCGGCAAGAAGTATATCATTGGATCAATTTTTTTGAGTTATGGTTGCAGTTTGCCATTTTTAGTTCTATCTGTACATCAAAAATGTCAATTACATTGAGTCAGATAAGCTTTTTAATAATTATTTTATAATGTTTTGTTCTAAAAAAATATAACACTTTGTGTAAGTTTTATTTTAAGTTTTCAGATATGGTCAACAGCTTGGATTTGGATTTTGGAGATGACTTAATGATAATCCAGTTCCAATTTGGATCCACTCAACTAACAAAACTATACTAATTGTTATCTTATTAAGTATACATAAAGCTTTGATTAAGCGTACTCTACAATTGTACTTTCGTCTTTATAAACATTTTTCCACTCAGCTTTTGGTTTTGAAGTAACATAATTATAATAACTATTATCTTATTATAAGTACATAAATCTTTTATTAAGCGTATACTCCTCTTATACTTTAATCTATGTAACTTGAAACTTGTCATGGAGTCCCTGTGACTAATTTATTTAATGAAAGATTAATCCTTTTCAATTTCCAGAGAGCTCAAAGTATAATCAACTTTTAGAATATAGATTAGAGTGTCTTTTTTCAACGAAAGTATAACTTCTGCTATCTAAAAGGTAAAAAAACATATGAGTTGTCAAGCTCATCAATAAAAATGATACCATGAGAAATGTTAAGTTGATACCATTGACCAGTTTTGAAATTTTAACATTTAAAAGTTTCAAAATTAGAATATTCAAAATTGGTCCATAGTATCAACTTAAAATTTCTCATGTTATTCTTTCAACTGATAGGCTTGATAACTCATGTGCTCTTTTTACCTTTTAGATAGCAAAAGATACACTCAGCTTAAGAAAAAGGCTCGCTCACCAATATTCTGGAAGCTGATTATACATCGTAGTCCCTGAATATTGAAAACGACTAATTTTCCAATAAGTAATTTGATCACAGAGATTCCATAACAAATTTCAGGTTTATCCGTTGGACCAGCTATGAGTATTTAAATTTTTAATCTTGGATTATTGCAAAAGCGGTTCCACGAATAAACCTTAAAATTGTGATGGAATCCCTGTGATTAACTGAACCGATCACGTTACCTTACTAATTAAGTATCAAACCTAGTGGCATAGATATCATGAACACTTGCGATTGTAATCTTTTGTAATTGTTTTTGTGATTTTGTAACTTTATAGTATGTAACCATAATAAATCTTACGACTGAAACAGTTCTTAATCATAAAATTTTATTACACTTCATAAAAGTTGTCAAAGTTGAGACATGTAGTGACCCACTATTAAATGGATACATTTAGTAGTTCAAATCAAAATAAAAAACTTACGCTCACTGTAAACCAGTTGTTTTTCTAAACTTAATACTACATTTTTCTCGAATAAAAATACTTTTTTCACTTACTTGTTTGTCACAGTAATTCCATTCCTTTATAATCTGACAATTATGTGTAACGTCTCGCAATGGAAATAGAAAATATCTGAGAAATACATACAAATATTTCAAGAAAGCATCAGTTTACAAAAAGTTTATTTATTTTGCACAGCCATATATCAAAATAAAACTAAATACTTATCTAATTATATACTATTAATCATGTTGATCATTATGTACGAAATTGACTTGATTATTTCACACTATTTTAAAACGTGCGACGTAGCAATAAATATTGCTGCGTCGGGGAAATCATTGTACAGCTGACGAGCTCCGCAGGCGAGTTGACAGCTCCTGTAGCGGAGCTAAAGAGAGAAAGGACCAATTGGGAAATTTAGCGGCCGAGATGACGCTTCATTTCAAAGTTTTTCCATTGGAGTTGCGGAGAGGATTTTTCTCGTTGGAGGACATTCATTGGAAGATTTTAGAGGAGTTTTCTATGGTTCTTTTGGTGGATGTTATTGGTGAGAAATTATTCTAAATTTCGATGGTATTATATTTGTTGGCGGAAAATAAGAAAAGAATTGATGGAGGTTGAGATTTATCTCGTGCGATAGTGGAAATTCTTTTGCGTTTTCAGTGGACCAGTCAGATATCCCTTTTGTTGATTTTTCCCGATTAGAGTCATCGTAGAGGAAATGTCGCAGCCCTTTGTTTAGCATAATCTAGGCGTTTTCCGGAGTAAGTAATATGGCCGTCGACCCATGAGTGTATTTAGATTCATCAAATATTGTTGTTTAAATGTTTTGTAAAGAGAAGTTTTACAACATAGTTTCTGAACAGTTTAACATTAACTATTTTTGTCAATAATTGTGTACTCAAATCGCTACCACGTAATCTTTCGTTTGATTAGTCCCATGTAACAAACAAAGCTGTTAAAGTAAAGAAATCTGTAAGTCGAGTTTCGAACAATGCCTATGAGATGTATAATAGGGTCTGGCTAGCGCCCGACGGCGGCGTACGTACTCGACGTACCTTATACTTCCCTTTGTGGCGCTGCCGCGCCCCTTGATACTATTTCGATTTTAATCGTAAATTTTATGCTATTTCTATTTTAATAGTAAATTTTATACTAAAATTCGACATTTTCTATTTTTGGATTGGAAATTGATGTATTTTTAGCTTGTAAACGAAACGAAATTAAGAAAAATATCAAGATTTATTTTCGTCATAGAATTTTTTTCACTTTGTAAATGTATTTTTTCATATAGGCAATCCAATTTTTTAGTTTTGACAAGTGTTATTTTGTTTTTTAAAAATTTCCTTACAAATGTATTCTATGCATTTTTGACGAAAAACACTTACCTCAGGAGTCATGAATTTTTGAATATTTGTAAAAAATGAAAACAATATTGATTATACCAATTTGGCCCTCTTTAGTTTGAAGGCCGGGGCTAGTCCTGTTTCATCCGGGAAGGCCATAATTTTTTCGTTATGTTCACGCTTCAGTTTGAATGAGAAAAAATTGAGCAATCCATTTCTAATGTCACCTCTTAAAGGTATTTTGGACCTCGCTCTTTCCGAATCTGAGTTCACATATTGTCTAAAATGCATCGTTTTTTTAATATGTCGCCTTTAATGAAAAAAGTGATAAAAATCAAAATTTTTACAAAAATATTAAATCAAAAATTGCACTGTATTCATTCCCATATAGCACCCAATGCTTCAGGAATATTGCTGGACGGTTACTTCGGTAAGTAAAGTAGGATAAATTATGTTGCTAGAAGGTTACGTAACCAGCAGGACACAGTCAGGCAACATTGTTACGAAGTGGAATGTCCGTTTTAATATAACACCGATTCGATCGATATTCCATTCTGACCCGTGAAAAGTAATACTACAGTAATATTGCAGTAAGCTTACTAAACCTTCCCAGAACATTGATATATTAAACTTTTTTTTCGGGTTTTTAGGTAAAAAATATCGGTACTTTGTAATATTACAGTAACATTGCAGTAACATTGCGAAATGGTACCACAATTTTGCCGAAATATTTAAAAGTTAGCTGATTGAATAATAGTGTGAAAATAAAAATCACATTCACTCGTAGCTTAGTGTGACAAGGTGGCACTAGACTAAAATGAAGTTTCACACTAAACTATGTCGTCCAATTCCCTCCAAATCTTAGTGTGAAAATGAACACAATTAGTGTGGATTTCACACTAAGATTTTAAGAGTGAATAGATAAATTTTAAAAATTATTTTATAAAAAATTAAACAAGAAAACGAGCGTAAATTCCAAAGACGTAATTTAAAAATGATTATTGTTGAAATTTGTGACGGGCATCCGTCAAAACAATGCTCATCTGAACGGGTGGTGTTTACAGGAGCGAGATAGGAAGAGACACCACGAGCCGGAGAAGAAACCAGACGCGCAACAGGTAATCAGTATTCGATGGGCACTCGAGGCATCAACAGTCTAGGTAATGCACAGAAATTTTTCTAGAATAATTAGAGGTAATTTTGAATTTTTTCCTCTGCGAGACTATAAACAAATTCAAAATTTTTACAAAAACATTAAAACAAAAATTGCACTGTATTCTTTTAGAGATTCTAAGCACTTATTAATCCATACAAATGTTTCGTAAAGTTTCGAATTTTCGAGTAAAAAATTTTTGAAATTCGCAATATGATTAAATGGTTTAGAAAATAAATCGAGCAAATATGCTAGTATCGAACACAATGAAAAATTAAAATTAGATGATATCAATACTTGTTTGCTGTAAATATATACGTTTCCAACTCTCACCGCGTGGAGATCAGCATTGTTAAAGAGTCATTTCATGTTTCTTTTAGATTTTTTTGTGGTTTTTAGAATTGTAATGTTGTTTTTAAAATTTTTTTTCATTATCTTTTAAAATTTGAATATTTCGTATTTTATTTCTGCATTCTTAAAATGCATGTTCGGCAGTAGTACTTTTTGCAATCGGTGCAATACTTTGTGGTTCTCAAAGGGTATGTTTTTGTTGAGTATTTCGTTCTTTCTCTGCTCTCCATTTTGTGTGCTCTTTTTATCCTTACAAATATTATAAAGAATGCATGCATTGACAGCAGATGATTGCAAATTTCAAATGAGAATGACTCAGTTCCACTTTTTTGATCTGATGCTTGGAAATTATTTTATTGCAATATTACTAAGTTATTATTATTGCAATATTACTAAGAATTCTGTAGGCATGTAGTCTCGTTCTATTTATCAAATGTATCAAAATGTATGTGCACACAAAATTTTGTATAGATTAATAAGTGCTTAGAATCTATAAAAGAATACAGTGCAATTTTTGTTTTAATGTTTTTGTAAAAATTTTGAATTTGTTTATAGTCTCGCAGAGGAAAAAATTAAAAATTACCTCTAATTATTCTAACACATTATGTAATTTAAACAAAATATCAAAAGCTTGGACAAAATTGCTGCCAACTTCAATTAACTGTCCATCCACTTGTACCTAAAATTTTCCTTTCATTTTAGAACTTGTATGTGCTAGTTCCCCAAAAATCAGGAATGGCTGGACAAGTGTTCAATTCAATCGTTAAAGAGTCGAAGAAAAATCCACACGAAATAAATTGTGAATAATACGTCTCACTCGAAATTCCGATAGAAACCGGACCCCAACACAAATTAGTGTGAAAATTTTACGATCCACACTTGTGCTTAGTGCGAGTCGTTAACTCGAAATGATTCGAGTGAACAAAATTCACACTAACAGTTCATACAGTACCTAAAATTCACTCTAATAGTGTTAAACCTTCAATTTTTCGGATTCACACTAGCTTAGTGTCACAGATTCACACTAAGATTTTAAGAGTATTACTATTTTATTGAAGGTAAATAAAAGATAAGTAAAGATAATCAAGGTAAGTAAATTAGAAAGTTATAATTTTCATCAAAAGTCTCTTTGTTATGGACTGGTTATGACATTGTTTATGTGACTGGTTCATCGTTACATTGATTATGATTCACATGATTGTACCGTTGCAAGATAGATTTCAATTAAAGAGAGTAGGAAAATTACATAATCACATATACATAAAAAAAGACAATGAGAGAAAGAGAACAAGGTACAGTGTATCACCTGTACTACCCACCTGTCACCTCCACGCATAAGATCCAACCTCCGTCTATTGGTTGCTCTATCTATGTTCTTAAGCTTCCACTTATCGCCACAAATCATGACCTCCACCGTCCATCATCTGCACTTATCACTTACACCGTTGACTTGTAGCTCAAATCAAGACTTCCACTTTTCATACACGACCTCTACTATTAACTTCACACATTACCTGCAGCCTCCACCCATCACCTTGACCTTCTCCATCTACCTGTCACGATCATCTCCAATCAAGAAGTTTACCAATCACCTAATATCTATAATCTCCACTTATCTCGTTCATGACTTCCAACCTCAACCTATGACCTTCACCTGTGATCATTATTTATCGCACATGATGTCGACCTATTACCTTCAATCATGACAGCCAGCCGCTACCTATCATCATGAATCATAACACCTACTACCCATTTATCACCTTCAACATCCATTTATCACCACCAACCTTGAATCCTTAAATCTCCATCTATCACGTGCAATATCCATCTATTACCTCCAACCATGTCCTCCACTCTCCACGCATCGCTTGCAATCATAACCTTCACAATCTACCTATTATCGTCAAATATCAACTCCTATCCACCACCTACCATCTACACCCTCCATCCATCGCCTACAACCATGTACTCTAGACTTTACACACAACCTCTACATATCAACCTCACCCATGACCTCAACTTAACTTTTGCCTAACACTTCTTACTACCCATAAAATTCACTTAGCACACTCACCCTTCACCTATAGTGAGAGAATTTTCGGCGAGCTACTGCTCTGCGCAATCAGTTAAAGCGCAAAAGTCGTCTAGGTAAACGAGAAAAAGTTTTGTTGCGCTACTGCCCAAGAATTGTACGATTGTTATCTGGAAGCAGAGCTGCAATCGCAAGAAAAATCACGGGCAGTAGCTCGTCATCTCTGTTGATGTACAGAATCAGCAGCATGCTTGTTTTGGGCAGCGATTATCGTATATATTTCGTACAGTAGTGCACCAAAACTTAGATAATCTACCACGTGACCTTTATGGCCTTCAGCTTTCACAAACGATCTCCACCTATCAGCTTCATACATGATTTCCAGCCTCACCTACCACTTTAATCCATGACCTTCACAATCCACCTATCACTTTCAGGATCATCTCTAACCATGAAGTCAGCCGACTACCTGGTACCTTTAACGTCCATTTATTACTTCAATCATGACCTCAGACCTCCACCTACCAACTACACCCTCCACTAATCATCACCAGTCTTAACTCTTTAACCATCACATATCACCTTCAATGTCTATCTATTACTTCCAACCATATCCTGCACCCTTCACCTGCACCCTTCACCTACACCCTCCACTGATGACTCCAATCATAATCTCCATCCTCCACATATACTCTCAACCTATCACGCCTACCCGTACATTTGACCCTCTGTCTATCCACTGAATAGCTTTCATCACCACCCATGAAGTCCGCTATCTAACTATCATTCTCCCCCTTCATATATCACCTCCAATCAAAACCTCCACTCTCCGCGTATGGTCTTCAATTATGACCTTTATTCACTACACACGTTCTGCACCTATAACCTGCAGCCTCCACTGTGACTTTGTGCCCTTAACCCTCCACCAATCATCTGAACCATCTACATATTGCTTCTCCACGCTTTATTTATAACTCCAAACATGATCTCAACCTTCCATATACTTCAAACTATCACCTATATTCCCCCAACCTCCCACTATCACTCCACTTATGGCTTCCAACATCCACATGTCAGCTCCACCCACCGTCTACCATTTACACTAATCAAGTCCATTATCTACCTACAACCTCCACCATCCATCGATAGCCCCGAATCATATCCTCCTTCTTCCTCTATCATCTATTTACATTTTCCATTTATGACTCCAATCACTGCCTCCAATCTCCATGTATCTTTTACACCGCTCGCGTATGACAACAATCATGACCTCCACACTTCACACATAATCACAACCTATTACCTCCATCCATGAATTTATGCTTCCACTGTCACCTTCAGCCATAAAATTTCCATCCACCTGTCATCTCCACTTTTCATCTATGACCTTCGTCTGTGACATTCATTCTCTACATATGTTTTCGACCTATCAACTTCTCTTATCACATACACCCTCCACTTATCACCACCAACCTTGACTACTTAACCCTCCCTCTATCACCTGCACCGTCCCTCTATGGCCTCCAGTCATGTGCTCGACGTTACAGTTATAAATCTAATCATGATCTCCACCCTCCATATATAACCTCAATCTAATGTCTGCACCTGCCACCCATAACCTCAACCTATCTCATCCACCCTCCACACATAACCTGAAACTATCACTTTTACCCATTATCTTCACTATCCTGTTATCTCCAAACTCCATCTATAGCCTCCAATCATGTCCTCTAACCTTATATTATAACTTTTAATCAATTTCCAACATCCATGTATCACCTCCACCCATAGCCTCCACCCACCACCAATCATTTCCATTCACAAACACAAAGTCCACCGTGTTCCTAGCATATCCACCATCCATACTTCACCTATCACCTACACCTTCCACTTATGTCATAAATATATCTACAATATAAAATGACATCAATATCATAAATATCAAACTATCATAAACAGCAATATATAATAAGCAATAATAATGCATCTATAACGGAATCCATCTCAATATCAGACTAAAACTTAGGGAACCTTTTTTATATAATAGTAATACGTCTTCGGTTATAAGTGGAGGGCCCAGTGGAAGTCCGAGTGGAGGGAGAGTTATGGGGAAGAGGTGCGGAGGACCAATAGAGGAATGCGGAGAGTCACGGAGATGTTTTTAGTAAGTCGAATAAACGAATTTGAATCAATTCTTGGTTTAAAGTGGAGGGGTAGGCAGAGGGGTATAAGAAGGCATGCGCAGAGATTCGCAGGGAAGCGCGTATACGACTATATAATATAGGAAGATATATATATATATATATATATATAATAAGCAATATATTTAATATAGTATAAAATATATTTGGTTAATAAAACATTTATATTTAAACAATACCTTTATGAAAACTTATTATTGCACTTCTTGTAGGAATCAGATAGTAATGCAACTCAAGTAACTTTAACAAATGTTGATATGGATGCTGCAGGTTCCTTCAGCTGTGAAATTACAGTCGATGAGCCAACATTTCAGACGGCCGTCATATCAGGAATCATGAATGTTGTTGGTATGTTGTGTATATATATGTATATATATATTTATTTATTTATATTAATATGGTTGGTTCTCTGTCAAATCAAAGCTTCATTTTTGTTTGTTTCGGGAACTATCGAAATATATTCTTGACTTTGTAAAAGGATGTTCTGTATTTTTTCAGATTTTTTTCTGCACACCTTTACAAGCTACAAAGGGTCAAAGTTGGAATTTTAACCATTTTTTTCAATTTTTACAAATTTAAAAATATTCATAGCTCCTGAAGGAAGCTTTTTTCGTCGAAAATGCATAGAATACTTTTTGAAGGAAACTTTCTTTAGTTACCAGGAACAATACTTCCAATATGATACATATACGTTTCAGCAACTTTGTACGCAATTTCAACGTATAAATTCAAAATTTTTAAGGTTTGAATCCTTCAGATTGAGATAAAAAAATATGTAAAAATAGCTTTTTCAACCCAAAAGTATCGAAATATGTCCCAGAATACTAGATAAAGTGTAAGACTACTTAAAAAATGAAAATATCCCTTTAAAAGAAAAAAGTTGGATTTCTTATCCCAAATATATATAAGTTAAATGTAGGAAAAAATGTCTAAGATAAAAGGTATTGTTGAAATTCAGCAAAATCTCAAGAATACCATTTATCTTAGAATAATTTTTACTTTTTTATATATGTTTTTAGATACGAAATCCAACAGTTTTTGATTGTTTAAGTAGTCTTAAACTTTGTCTGGCATTCTGGAACTTATTTCGTAACTTTTGGGTTGAAAAAAGCTATCTTTACAAAATTTTTTAGCTCAATCTGAAACATCAAACCTTAAAAATTTTTATTTTGAATGTCTAAATATCGTAGAAAGCTGCTTAAACGTGTGTGTGTGTGTGTGTGTGTGTGTGTGTGTGTGTATATATATATATTACACACGCTCACATACACGCATAACTGTTATGTACTAGTGGTTTTTTTATAATTATGACCTTTCTATAATGATGATTTAATTAATATGTATGTAAATATTAATGTAACAAAAATTCTAATATTATATACCTTTTAAAAGTAGTTAAATCTCCCCCCCCCCCCAAACAAACCTTTTCAAGGTAAAAGGCTGGCAAGTATAAGGTTGTTTCTTCCTGTAAAAATTAATAATTAATTTTACAACTCTTGATAATCTTAATGTAACAAAAATTTGAACTCTTGATAACACTTATGCAGACAAAACCAAATTCTCATTAACACTCATACTGAAAAAAAAAATTCTAAGAGCTTACTCTAAAATTAAACTTTAATTTTCAAACTTCGACAACTCTAATGTGGCCGAAATTATATGTGCTTTATCCTATACAGTTATTAAATTAAGTAAATTAAAGATCTTGATAACACTTATTTAGACAAAATACTAGCAGCTTCACTGCATGCTGTTAAGAGGTGTTGATAATAAAGTCATCAGATCAATAAATGATATATCTTCTTTCCCCTTGTGAATAAGTGATTGAAACACAAACACTGGAAGAATATATGATGTTTATAGATCAAGTTTGAAGACAAATAATTATGTTAGGACGCATGTCTTCGAACCTCGTAAATGAGTTAATCACCAGCACTCAAATCATGATGCTTATACCTTAAGCTAAATAATCCGAAACTCTCATGGATGAAAATATGAACGTGTAATACCATCTTCGCATTATCGTCTCCTACGATTTCATCTATACCTTCGATTTTATAAAAATTCCCATTTTAATTTTAAGAAAAGAAAGTTATGATATCAATAAATGAATTGGCAAGTTTGTTGTTATAAAAAGTAATCGTTTTGAAATAAATAAATAACCGTTCAAATTGAGGAAGAATTATAAATATGTATGTATTCATATAAACACTCGACCAAAGCATGTGAAACGTAGATAGCCTGAACGGCAAATGGGGCGTTGCGTGCCCGGTCCCAAACATTCGCATAACATGGAGCCATTTCAGGATTATTCCAAGTTTCAATTGTTACCGATTGTACATGTGATAAAATCGTATTATGTTCTTATATGATATATTATCACACGATAAATGTGCTCATAATGTGTCATAATATCATGTGTTTGTCCAAATTTATCATGTAATATAACGGAATTGTCTCGCATCATAAAAAATCATAATTTTTAAACTAATTAATGTCTATTATTTCCTTTACCTGTTGTTATTTATGGAAGCAACAAGCGAATGTACAATCTACTCTAGTTAGTAATTCGGAAAATAAGTTACTATTTCCTTATTGCATTAAATCTATAGCATATATGTCAAGGACGATCATCTACAATGAAATATGAGATTTAAATATTCTGTTCATATAAAAAATCGATCCCAGATTTTTTTTAATAAAACAGGAACAAATTCTAGCATGTAGAACGCAATTTTTTTATGGAAAAACTTGCAGTCCCGTCCTATCATAGATAATCGATGAATTACAAAATATCAGTGTAATCAACTAGATGACAAAATATTTAATTATAATTAACTTATCTTCCTATTATCCTATAATCGCTACTACACAAAATATTTATGTTAAACTGTGAAAACAATGGCCTCGAATGATAGCAGGAATTCTATTTTTTAGTTAAGTATACATTTAAATTTAAAAATAATCTATAAGCAGCATAAATATTAATTTATTATTTTTAGCTTCACTAATAGAAATTGACTTTATACCATTTTTTAATACACTATAATAGTTTAAATTATTTTTTATCAACTTCCTGATATCTTTTGAAAATAGTAACTTAATTTTGTGATAAAATACATACAAATAATGAAATTTTGATGTTAGAGTTATTAGAAAATTATATTTCGATTCTTCAAATATTGATGAAAAATTGTAGGAAACACATTCTAAATGAAGCATCAGTTATTTGAGAGAGATATAATTTGATGACCATATCCATCATTGTCTATGATAGGACGGGACGGCAAGTTTTTCCATAAAAAAATTGCGTTCTACATGCTAGAATTTGTTCTTGTTTTATTAAAAAAAATCTGGGATCGATTTTTTATATGAACAGAATATTTAAATCTCATATTTCATTGTAGATGATCGTCCTTGACATATATGCTATAGATTTAATGCAATAAGGAAATAGTAACTTATTTTCCGAATTACTAACTAGAGTAGATTGTACATTCGCTTGTTGCTTCCATAAATAACAACAGGTAAAGGAAATAATAGACATTAATTAGTTTAAAAATTATGATTTTTTATGATGCGAGACAATTCCGTTATATTACATGATAAATTTGGACAAACACATGATATTATGACACATTATGAGCACATTTATCGTGTGATAATATATCATATAAGAACATAATACGATTTTATCACATGTACAATCGGTAACAATTGAAACTTGGAATAATCCTGAAATGGCTCCATGTTATGCGAATGTTTGGGACCGGGCACGCAACGCCCCATTTGCCGTTCAGGCTATCTACGTTTCACATGCTTTGGTCGAGTGTTTATATGAATACATACATATTTATAATCCTTCCTCAATTTGAACGGATATTTATTTATTTCAAAACGATTACTTTTTATAACAACAAACTTGCCAATTTATTTATTGATATCATAACTTTCTTTTCTTAAAATTAAAATGGGAATTTTTATAAAATCGAAGGTATAGATGAAATCGAAGGAGACGATAATGCGAAGATGGTATTACACGTTCATATTTTCATCCATGAGAGTTTCGGATTATTTAGCTTAAGGTATAAGCATCATGATTTGAGTGCTGGTGATTAACTCATTTACGAGGTTCGAAGACATGCGTCCTAACATAATTATTTGTCTTCAAACTTGATCTATAAACATCATATATTCTTCCAGTGTTTGTGTTTCAATCATACTGTAAATCGCAATCGGCTGTGTAGTAGCGAACACAGCTTTTGTTCTATGAAATTGTAATACTTCTTTTTCACCATTTTCGAAATCACAAAATCCATCTACGAGAGAATCCTCAGGCCGTCTGTTTTCACGCGAATTCTGAGAGTGCTGTATTCGTCAACCCGCTTCATGTTTCATCCACATCAGGAATTGATTTTCTTTTATCGATTGTTTATTGGCCGGAAGATAACCACCGGGGAGTATTTTTTCATAAAAATGCCTTGCGGAATACCCGCGCACAGGGCGGCACTATTGTGACGCATTTCTCAAATCGATCTGTCGATCTGTACTCGATGAACGTCTTGAGTGGACTCTAACGAGAATATAGCAGATATATTTACCAAAGCGTTAGGCAAAGAAAAATTTATAAAGTTCGGAAAGTTATTAAATATAGGTTATAACGCTCGATTTTTAGCGAGAGAACCGAACTCGTCGTGGCAACGCGGCGGAGAGTGGTTTCTTATTTCGTTGCTCGTCGCGGCGTAGATGTTATTGAGTGGCTAGCTCAGTCCCGCTACGCGGTAAGGAGAGAGGGCGGTTCGGGGTTACTAAAGAACGCCTGTCTAAACAAGAGCTCTCTTTATTCACAAAACTTAATACTAATTCACACCAATTGAGAGAGAGCTTTCAGGTAGCAGTTTTAACAGAGAATTTAACGTATTCACTCGCTGATCTCGCATAACGTAACTTTAACTTAGTTTGCCTCGTACTTAGGTGATCGCAGCTTTTCCAGTTTGCCAAAGGTATCCGCGCGCCTATTCCTAAAGTTAGCCCTCGTCAGACAGATGACTCTTGCGCGTCTCAAGGCTTTCACTCACACACGTTCACGCAACGCTTCACTCACTCTTTGTCCGAAGACAAAATCTTACATGCACATGAGCTGGAGCGGCCGGGGCAGGAGAGTGTCGGCCCGCGCTCTCGTCGCTGGCCTCGCGCTCTCGCTCTCCCGTGCCGCCGCTCCGCGCATGCTCCTATTGGTTGGATCGCTTGGGTCAACGGCCCGCGCTCTCGCGCCGCAGCAGGCTCGTCCGCCACTCGCGCTGTCGATCTCCACGCATACGCGCTCGACTATTTGATTATTATCGACGCTGGAGCAAAATAACTCTCAGCATATCCTTCTGCCTGAGCTCTTGGTTCGGGATACGCCTGTTATTGAGAACGTCAAGGCTGCTGTTTTACTTCCGGCGTCCCTGCACGGGCAGCCATTACGCTGGTCCTGCTGCAGAAAACTCTCACGTAGGAAGCCCCTCCGGAGTCTATTGTCAACGTCCGACGATTTACAACGACGACTAATGGAACGCCCTGGGTGAACCTGGATGACTATTGGGTAATACGACATCGTATATATAGGTAGACAAGATGGCTGTGCATAGTCGGGAATAACATTGCTTCTTATGGGAGCTGGACGTATTTGTATTTTTACAGCAAATTTGGTAAATAAACAGTTCCTAAGGCCAGTAAAATTGGATTCAGCTATGTTTTCTGAATATGTTTAGAAATTTTGAATTACTGAACTCTTGATCTAACATTTAGAAACATACTCTTAAGTACCAAAATTGGAGGTTAAGCCTACTTGTATGCTGCACAGGCAACTCGACGCGCTGACGATTTTGGTACTTAAGTGTATGTTTCTAAATGTTAGATCAAGAGTTCAGTAATTCAAAATTTCTAAACATATTCAGAAAACATAGCTGAATCCAATTTTACTGGCCTTAGGAACTATTTATTTACCAAATTTGCTGTAAAAATACAAATACTTCCAGCCCCCATAAGACGCAATGTTATTTCCCGATTATGCACAGCCATCTTGTCTACCTATATATATGGTGTCATATTACCCAATAGCGACACCGGAGTCAGACGTCCACCATCGCCCTGGACTGAGTGTTGGAGGAGTCCTCCGTATTCTTCTCCTTTCGCTGCTCTCTCTCCGCTCGTTTCGTTGTTACTCGTAAAGAAACAGACGCCATTAACTCATGTACATAATCCTCTCTCACACGGCCTTAAGACGCTCTACCCCGGCGGCTCGGAATCCGTTGTAACGTGGCGACATCTCGCCACGTTAAAACTCCCCCTCTCCTGGGAGAAGGAACGAGCCAGCGGGCCGTTCCGACAACCTCGTCTCCCCACGGGCGTAAGTGCGTCTCGTGGCCTACGCGTGCGGCATCTCTCTCCATTCTCTCTCTCTCGTTCACTCTTAACTCTATGTTTGGATTGGGATTTATTGGGACTTAATTACTAATTATAACTAATTAAAACTACTTAACCTAGAAAAGGGGCAGGATGGAAAAGCCCCGAGGCAGAATAAGTAGGAAATAGGAAAACTTATTCTGCTTGGACTTATGCTAAAATAAAGGTAACCCTTGCGTTTGAAAAGTATTAAAATTTATTGTGCTTGTTGGCTTTAAACACATTAAACAACTAAACACTAGCACATTAAACAACTACCGAGGGATAAAGTCATATTTAGATTGTGTGACATACACATCTAAAATACATTAAATGCATTAAAATTTATTCATAGTTAAGACTCTCTTAATGGCACTTTGATTTTCATTAAACTAGTAGGTAACCTGAGTTATATTAACGGAATATTTCTCGTAAAAGGTAGCCAATTACATGGTATTATTCTACAATGGCACATTTTACTAACTAATTCAAATTATTAAATGTAATGAATAATACGTCATATAATAATCAAAGAAAGTAACTAAGAAACAAATGGAAATAGGGATTGAATTGAATTTAGATTATAAAATTTTGAATTTAATTAATTAAGTTTGGAAATAGGTAGCCTCAGTTAGCCCTCCCGCTCTATCTCCTCGTTGGATAGAGGTTGCTCGGGTTCTCTGCTGTGAACTGGTGTAGACAGTCCAGCCCTTCACGTGGTGGTAGTGGCTGATTGCATGGCACATTAGTCCTGAGACGCGGGATGTAAGGACCCTCTTGCCTCCAAGTCTGGGCGCAGTGCGGACAGTCGCCCAAGGTGACGTTGTGCCTGCCGCATCGGTAGCAGTAGCTGCCCTGTTGCCGATCACACGAGCGGTAATAGTGATCATCGCCGCAATTGAAGCACCCTGGTAATCGCAGGAGCACATTCAACCAACGACCTTCAATTTCGATCCAACCTTCGTACGTAGAGTTAGTGGTGTACGGGGCTGGACGTTGGTTTTGGCGGCGCGCCTTTCTTTCGGCTCGCTGTGGGGTGTACGCTGCTCTCGTGGCTCCTACATCTCGCGAGTCTGCCAACGGGTTTTTTGAGCGTTTTCAGCCATTGCAAGCTGCTGTGATCAGTAATTACTTGGAAATATGTACCTTCCACGTAGCCTCTGAATTTTGCAATCGACCAAATAACCCCTAGGCATTCCAACTCGGTAGTTGAATAGTTTCTCTCGGTGTCTGTAATTGTGGGTCTCGTGTACACGATTACTCGTTCGACGCCATCGATATTTTGAGTCAATACACTGCCCAAATCGACAGTACTCGGGTCGACTTGAATAATGAACATTTGTGTAAAGTCGGGTCGCATTAGAATAGGCGCATTCATTAACTTATGGTTCTTTCCACTCCCATTTACATTTTTCTTTAAGTAATCGCGAAATAGGTTCTACGATCGTCGCGAAATGTTCAATGAATCGTCTATACCATAACGTCATTCCTATAAATCTACGTACTTGGCGTAATGTTTTCGGCGCGGGGTAATTTTTAATTGGCGCTACTTTCTCTTCGTCGATTTACAACCCCTGTCTGTTTACAATGTAACCAAGATATTTGACTTCTGATAGACAAAATTTGCTTTTGTCTCTGTTTATGAATAAATTTACATGTTTTAATTTATCGAAAACTATTTTGAGCCAGTTTATATGTTCGTCAAATGTCTCGGTGACAATGATTAAGTCGTCAATGTAAGAGTAAACATGTGGCTCCAACTCGGGATCGATTAGAGAGTCAATTAATCTCTGAAAAATTGAAGTTGAATTCGCCATTCCATAAGATAGCCTTTTATAGTGAAACAATCCTTTACCTGGCACTGCGAATGCAATAATTTCTCTACTGCTTTTTGTTAGAGGTATTTGTAGAAATGCCTGACTTAGATCTATAGTCGAGATGTAACGAGCTCCTCGCAGTTTATATAATATCGAAGTCATTCTTAATAACTGTATTAATTTTGCGTAAATCTAAACAAAATCTACGAGAACCGTTTGCCTTTCGCACCATATGTACTGGTAAAGACCATTCGCTCTTAGACCTCTCAATTATATCTTCGTCCAGTATTTTATCGACTTCAGAGAAAAGAATTGCTTCGATTGCCGCTGAAATCGGATACGGTCTCTGTTTGATCGGCGGATGATTGTTTACATCGATTGCGGCTTCGATTAAATTTGTTTTTCCGAGTTTGCCCGAGATAAGTGGCAATTGTTTTTCGAGAAATTGTTTTAGTTCAATTTCTTGTGCGTCCGTTAATTCTCATAGACCGCAACATTCAATTGGTTATTGTAAGAGAGCCATAGAGTTATTTTCGAACGTGTGCCTAATAAATGGCTCGAAATTGAATATGTACGTAAAATTATTAAAGTCAACCGTTATTCCGAATGCTTGTAGTGCATCTAAACCGAGGATGCAACCTTTATCTAAACAGTTCAGTGCTCTAGCTTCAATTGTTTGGAGTCTATTTTTAAGCTTAATTGAAATTTTGATTATTTCTTTTATATCCTCTGTGTGACCTAGAGGTGTCGTGACTTTACCGGATACACATGAGTTAACATGAAAATTGTTTTTATTCACCAAGTTGCGAATTTTGGAGCCTACAAAAGTTTTGCTTGCGCCGCTGTCGACTAGCGCTTGATATTTGTTATATGCTATTTTCACCGTTACGTATAATAATTGTGAGTTATTTGGTATGGTGTATATTTCGTCGTTTGTTAGTCTATTTTCGATTAAAAATTCGTCTCTTGTTGGTTGAGCAGAAGGCTCTTCGATTTTTCTTATAATATTGCTACAAATCGTGTACGCGTCGCATATATAGTGTTCAAAAGACGAATTTCAAGAGAATTTAAGGTAGCTTCCGGTATAATCTCCGAGTCAATCAGTGAGTTCGAAATTTCCGAGGTAGCTTGCGAAGACGAATTTTCCGAAGTAGTTTGTGAAGACGAATTTTCCGAGGCCTGTATTATGAGTGAAGTTGCAATGGCCTCGTGCTGCGGCTTTACTTCGCGTTTCCCGAGCAATCGGAACAGTTGGCAATAAGATAGCCGGCTAAGCCACTTGTGACAAAAAATTCCCGGTGGATTACAATCAGGACAGTTAGAAACACGCTATTCTTTTCGGACTTCGTAGTGGCGAAATGTCGCCACGTCAAAACGGATTCCGAGCCGCCGGGGCAGAGCGTCTCGAGGCCGTGTGAGTGAGGATTGTGTGCATGAGTTAATGGCGTCTGTTTCTTTACGAGTAACAATGCAACGAGCGGAGAGAGAGAGAGCAGCGAAAGGAGAAGAATACGGAGGACTCCTCCAACACTCAGTCCAGGGCGACGGAGGACGTCTGACTCCGGTCTCGCAATAGTCATCCAGGTTCACCCAGGGCGTTCCACTAGTCGTCGTTGTAAATCGTCGGACGTTGACGATAGACTTCGGAGGGGCTTCCTACGTGAGAGTCTTCTGCAGCAGAACCAGCGTGATGGCTGCCCGTCCCGGAACGCCGGCAGTAAAACAGCAGCCTCGGCGCTTTCAATAACAGGCGTATCCCGAACCAAGAGCTCAGACAGAAGGATATGCTAAGTTATTTTGTACTTCGTGAATTGCGTTTATCTCTGTTAAGCGTAAATTATCTTGCGAGTACTGGCTATCTATTGTAACAAACAATCAGCGCGAGCGGCGATCCGGCGATCCGGCGCAAGCGATCCGACCAATAGGAGCATGCGCGGAGCGGCGGCACGAGAGAGCAAGAGCGCGGGCTCCTACGTTGCAGGGGCAACGTCTGGCGCCAACCGGGATATCTGCAAGGGAGATTCCCCGGGAACGAGGCTGACACATAATATTCGGTTCTCTCGCGAAAAATCGAGCTAACAAATGTACAATATAAATGTAAGAACATAAGAATGTAAACGAACTCGCACATGTACGACTCTCCTTCTGATGCTATACCTGAGAGTCGTATGATGGACTCTGTGTAGCGCTCAGACTCGCGCTAGGCACTAGAGAGCTCGGTACGTATAGCATCTGTAGCATGTGCTGTATATATTATATAATTAAATTTCTCTTTAAATAAATAATCCTCTGACTCTTGATTTCCTTATTTCAACACTTTTGAATCGTTTTACATATGTTCATTTTGGCTTCGTTATAAATTCGCAAGCTTGGATGTTTGATTTGGATATAACAATTTTGATGCATAGTGGCAGGTGTAAATTAATTTTTTGAAAGTTTTTGATTAATTTTGTTCGTCGCGGGTCGAATAGTGCGCACTGATAATATAATTAAGTGAATATGATTAAGTGTTTCGGGGTAGGCACCGCATGAACATTTAGGATCTCTCATAATATTGTTTCAAAAGAGAGAATCTGCGAGATTAAGATGACCTGATCTACATCTATTAACGGTTACAATAGTTTCTCGATTTAAAGACTTTTTGCTTGAAAACCAAGGCTTGCTGCAGTTTGAGTAGTAATTTTAGTGCGTGACTTTCTTCTTGGAGATCTCTGGTACGAATTAGCTAGTGTCGGTAGTGGCTTCTTTTTAAAATTGAGGGTAAGTCGGAAAAGACAATAGAATTGATATCTATGATTTTGGTAGTTATTTTAATTTTAAAAGTTTGCGACTTAGTTCCCAGAGATTCCGGTGTGAGACGAAATCCAATAAAATTGGATCGACGTGTTTGGGATAAATGGGGTTTCAAGCATAAAGTCATTTACATAGTATATATATTAGACTGCCCCAGAATGCAAAAATTGTTCGATTTGAACGGGTCAACTTGCAGCCTTAAAGGTATTGGCCTGAGACCGACGTCAGTATTTTTAAAAATTTTTTAAATTAATATTTAGAGGTACTGCGTGCTAGTCAAAGTACATAACCTATATTCGCGGAAGAGCTAGAGTACAAGTGTAGCTTACACTGCTGCAGTTATCCGTATATTAGGAAAACAATAGAATCATATATTTCCGTAAGTTAAAGTGAGGGACGGGACTCGGCCGGCTCAAAATTTTGACCTGAGGTAGGCCGTACCCCTGTTATTTATGGCTCTCTCGAAGTAAGGGTTACAGCAAAAAATATAGATATTCACTAAAAAATCAACATTTGTTAAAAATAAAATTTTTAAATAATGAACGTTTCATTCTTTGTACAGATTACATCACATTAAAAACAAATTTTGAATCGCAAAATCGGTCAATATTTGATAATATTTTAATAGTACATTTCAATACGGGTGCAGAAAACGATTATTTAGCTTACTCGCTTCGCTTGTACGAAAAACGTCGCATGAAATAAAAATATTTGTTTGCATCAGTATAGAATCGTGTTTTATAAGACAAAAGCTTAAATTTTTATGTTAGAGTGGCATAAAATATTATAAAGTTATATGAAATTATTGATGCACATTCGGAAATTATTGATTCGCATTCGGAAAAAAGTTTTGATTTCACCGATGAAATGTTGAATGCTAAATTTTCGATATTCGAAAAATTGTTTTTTGTGGTTTTCAAAAATTATTGATAAACTATATCTTAGTAAATAATTAGAAAATACATTGAAAATTTAATTTAATTTTTAGAAAGCCATGTATGCTGAGATTTAGCGGCTTTCTCATTTTTAGTTATTAAAGTGATATTATTGGCTGTATGTCAATTGATTCAGTCAGTTTTTTTAAGTTTTGAGTTGGAATTTATCAATATCTAAAAATTGTTAATGCAATTAGTGTTTCCAAAATTATCTCAGAAATTATCCAGCTACTTTTACGAATATTCTTGAGAAAATAAGTAGGAGAGAAGCGAGCGTAGCGAGAGAGAGAGAGAGAGAGAGAATTTGAAAACAAGGTAAATTCTATAGAAATTTAAGTTTTTCGCGTTTTCACCGAGGTTTTCACTCTAAGTTTTGGCACTAGAATATTAAAAAGTAAATATTGACCGATTTTCACCGTTCGAGTTTTGTCATTATTGTTATTTAAAATAAAAACATAATTTTATTATAACATTTATTTACATACTGTTTATGAATTATTTATCATTTTTAGCAACAAAAATGTACATCCTTCAAGACCCTCATTTAGAGGATTAAGGCAGGTCAAAATTTTAAACGTCGAAGAGCGGCCAGATGGTCGCCCGGGGATCGTCGGAGGTTCCAAGTTTTATGGTAGTTTTAAAAACTGAACGAAAAAATATTCACTTGACTCGCCCTATATTTTCTAGAAAGATTTTTATTTTCAACTGCATTTAAAGCATGAAGCAGTGGAGTTTATCACGAAAATGTCCGAAAATACGGTCCTTCTAGGCCTTATTTAAAACATGTCAAAATTTCAGCTCGCAAACAGCATATTAAGTACCTCAAATCGACAGCCGAAAATCTGGAATTTCAGGAACTTTAATATCAAATAACTCGGTTAATTATTGCATTTTTAAGAAATAAACTCGACACAGCTTTAAATACGGTTGCGGACAACAAATAGTCTTAAGCTCAACTGCTCACTACTTAAACTTTACGAGATAATCCAATTTGAAGATAAATGGATAGTTTTGCGTTCAAAACATATGTAGAGACAAAATAAGACGGCGTACCTCTAAATATTAAATTAAAAAAATTTTAAAAATACTGACGTCGGTCTTAGGTCCATACCTTTAAGACTGCAAGTTGACCCGTTCAAATCGGACAATTTCTGCGTTCTGAGGCAGTCTAATATATATATATTGTAACGGGGATTGACCACGTTAAATGTAGATTATTCTACTTTAATTCTCCGTGGGTTTTAGATCGGAACCCTACTTCGGTGATACACTGGTACACGCACACATACAATCAACTGAGCGCATATGCTATATAGTTGTTAGCAACGCCAAAATCACGCTATTACACACAATATATAAATCAGAAAACTGAACCAGTCGATTTGACTACGATTATATTACATAAACATAAATAATAAAAATAATATTTAATGTCAATAGGGAAAAACAATTATTTACACTTAATTGTTCAATCAATAATATTCAAAAAATTATTCCCCTAGTTTAATCGCAATCTGAGATTCGATTCGCTATACTACTATTAATCCAGTAATTACGTATACTGATTAATCTTAAACATCAAGCATATAAATCACGCGACGAGAAAATAAAACTTATTTCCCGAAATAATATTTCAGCCAATGCTAAAATTTTCGATAGCTGGAAACGCGCAATGTTTACGTCCGCGGACGACAAGTCTAGCCGCGCGATGTAAACACAAGCCAACGTTCGCGCTCACTCGCTATACTATACACGCAATATATATCTCCGCACGCTTATCCGCCTATAACGAACACTCGCGATTTCGCACTAAGTTTTTCCTACAAAATTATTCCCTGCTCTAGCTAAATCTAACCACTGATGGGCGCCAATGTAACGGGGATTGACCACGTTAAATGTAGATTATTCTACTTTAATTCTCCGTGGGTTTTAGATAAAGGGGAACAGGGCTAATACGTAAAACTCGCAAATGAAATACACACGTGACGTTCGGTAAAAGGCTATTGCATATATTATGTTAATTCAATCAGAAAATCACAACAAAATAAATGTACAAGTGTGCTTCGTTAGCACGCAATCTCACGGTCAATAGAAAGCTAATATTGTTGAACGCGCTGGTGAGAGTGAAAGAGAGAAGCTGATACTTACAGAAAAATGCGGAGGACGCTAACACAATAATCAGCCTAAATCTGCGGACTCGCTCCGATCCAGCTAGCTGGTAAACAGTAGGCTCTCGCAACGGTGTAGAGTATCTCTCCACTCACACGCGTAATCGCAATTATCGTAATGATAAACAATACAAAATAACTATATCGCCGGGATAGACGCTCTCCTGATGTACAACACGCGCGCTCGATGCTCACCAGGCGGCGCGTTCAGCAATACATCAATTCTCGTACAGCTCTGGTGCGCGGGAACATCTGAAAAGGCTTACATGCAAATATATAAAAACATATGTATTAGAATAAAATATGCATGCGGCGTGACGATACTCGTCACATGCCCCCCTTCCAGACGCTGGGTAGCTTTTACAGCGTACCAGAAAATAAAATTTCAAAATAAAGCGTTTCAACTCAAACACATGCAAAAAAAAACCAAATTTCATTGCAAGAAAAAAACAAATCAAACTTTCGACAAGGGCTAAATAAATTAACACCATTAGCTTTCTTTTTACAAAAGTATATTCAAAAAAACTTTTAAAATACGCCTTGAGCGTAATCGCACTTTCAACCTACCGAGGCTTTTGAGCATGTAAATGCCGACGAGGACACTCGCGTCCACGCTCTGCCCCTAGTAACCCACAGACATAACAAATAGGGGCACGTTTCCACTTAAGTCTCGCCGCCTCCAGGTTGGCCTGACGAAGCTCTTCCAACTCCTTCTGAATCCGAGCCTTCGCAGCATCTCTCCTCTGCTCATTAGCCAGCCTGGCCAAACGCTCCTCCTTCAGCTGTCGAGCCTTTTCATCCCGGGCGGCCTCCGCTTCTCTCTCCTCCGCCACCATCCTTGGGTAACTCCCCGCCAATTCCCTGCCCTCCACCCCGTTTTGGGAGAGAAAAAAATCGAGCTGGGCGAAGGCCCCCTGAGCCTTTCTCCGATACTCCTCACGGAGTCGTCGAGCCTCATCCAGCTCCGCCTTCACCACCACCCATCTCTCCTCTACCCTCACGAGACGAAGAACCGGGTCGTCCGCGGTCGGTCCCCCCGATGACAGAAGTACAAGTTCAAGAACCTCCCATGAACTTGACGGAAGCGGGATTGGTTTCTCCGAAACCGGAGGCAGCACCACTACCCTCGGCTGCCGACGATAAGGCACCAACTGCTTCTGGTCTGCGCTGTCACTCATGGTTCTATGGTAAACGATGATTGTTGTCAGCCAAATACAGGGGTTCTCACACCTATTACCCTATTCTATCCTAAACATTCGCCCTATTTGATCGCGTACGTCTTGGAGACAACTCAACTTGCGGTTCTCGCTGTTTTCTAGAACCCTTCGGTCGACCGCGTTTCGCATTAACCACCGGTGAATTTCCGTTTTCAGCTTCTGACGCGTCAGACTCTGCGAGAGTCGCTTCCTCCCCCCTAGGAGCCCTCGTATCACGAGAAACGACGATTCGGGTTTTACGCGGCCTACCACGCTTACGTGAAACATCCACGTTTTTACTCAGCGCAATATTTCGCCTCTCACATTCATTCTCTTCGCTAACGGTCGCTTCCTTGGTGATGGAAACATCTTCTACAGGATCACCGTCTTCTTCCTCAGAAGCATCAAGATAGTTTACATCTTCACCTTGATCTTCAGCAAACGCAGGATCTTCTCCTTGAACATACCATTTGATGTCGACAACATATATCTTTTTCCAACATCTAACTACAAATCAAATAGTTTAAAATCAACTTTTCCCAGTTCTGCAATTTTCTGAGATTCTTCCCCAGCAGCCTCTTCCTTTCTTGCCTGGTACTAAGCGATGGCGCAGGGTTTCTTCCCATGTTCAGGAAAATAGCGCAATCACATTTAACAGGACCAGCAAGTATATCCATTCTTAAATCACAGAAATGGATCAATCACATCACCTACTACCCTTTCTACTAGTACACCTGGCTTTCTCGCTCTCACAGTACCAGTAGGTAGCAGAGACTCAACTCTACACTGTTGACAGACAGTGCATGACTAAATATACTTCAACACATCCTGGTACATTTCTTTCTAAAAGACGAAATCCTGCAATTCTCTCATACGTCTCACGACAAACCAGATGGCCAGACATAGATTCGTCGTTCGATTCACGGAAAACTTGCAATATCTTCTCTGTGGACACGACCAGCTTTCAAGCATCTCTATCTTCTAGAACGTCTTCTAAAATTAACTCAAGCTTGCAATACAGTTTACCAGCAATTATATTCCAATCTGAAAATTCGTGAGGATTCACCAATGTTCGCTGATAACTTTGAAAATACTACTGAACTTTGACTAATTCTTGAATGTATTTCAAGGATGCGATTCACTAATCATCTAAATCAATCTTCTTCGAACGATGATTCATATAGCACAAGCGCTGTCACAAGTATAAATTTAACCTGCTTAAAAGCATTCTATTGCTGCGCTCCAAGCAAATCTTGCATTGCCACGCAGCACCAGATTCAATGGCTTCGCGGCATCGATCAACCGATCTAGCAATATCCAATATCAGGTACTCATTCCCATGAAACTCTTCAATTTGGTCAGAGTATTCAGGACTAGATACACTAGAATCGATGCAATTTCCCGAGTATCTGGACGAAATCCCTCACGATTCACCATAACGCCTAAACACTTAACTTCGTCACAGCAGAACCTGCTTTCACCTCGGTTAATTGTCAACCCAGCTTCCGCGATTCTCTTCAGAACTACATCTAACCAAGGTAGATGCTCATCGAAAGTCTTGGTTGTGCTAATAATGTTATCCAAATAGGGAAAAGTATACGACTCTAATTCAGGTCTAATAAGTCGGTCACTCTTCTGAAACTTACTCAAGACGATATCCATATATGGTAGCGGATACGCACTCGCGGTTTTAACAACATTAAGCTTCCGATAGTCAACACAAAATCAATAGGTACCATCCGATTTGCAGATTATGACTACAGAGCTTGTCTAGCTGAGGTTAGAACGGCGTATATCTCCCACGTCCAACATTTCTAACACTTGAGCATTATTTCTCCCTCAATCTTCATTGACACTGGACATTTTTTAATTAGTCTCACAAACCCCACATCAATACTGTGCTGGATCAGATGTGTACACCCCAACGATACTTCCCCAGCTGGAAGCCAACAGTCTAACAGCATATAGGCGTTTTCGCTGTTCTGAGGTGACATCGGCCAAACTGATGGCTGCGAGAGCACTTGCTACTCCATCTAAGAGAGCAGAAACTTCTAGAGGAACTGATTCGGTGACACCTTCTATTTTCAATCTATTCTCTCTAGGTAAATAGATCGCGTTAAATGCTCGCATAAAATCCATTCCGAGTATACATTCGGAACTGAGTGCACTTAAACCCATAACACTTAATATTCGCGATTGATCTAACACTGTGAACTGCATTTGTACACCGTAGATCGGCATAAGCTGTCCATCAGCGAATTTCGCACCAGGTGCACTACAAGGAACAATAGTCTTCTCCATGGCTGAAGCTATTTGTAATCCAATCGAACTTAAAGCGATACACGCATCTTCCAAGTCACAAAGTACTAGTAACTGAATATCACCAATAACTACTGGTATCCACCAGCGACTGCAGTCTTGACGGGATAAATCATAAACTATAACAGACATCACTGCTTCTTCAGTTGCCTGACTTGTTTCTTGAAAGGCCACCAAAACAATAGGAGAAGTACGGGCCTGAACTACTTGCTCCCTTCCTCGTTTCCCGAGTCTTCTGCATTTTCGGATACTTCCTCCATGGAGTTCTTCTGCTGCGAACACTCCGGGCAGGTTTTCGTGGTGTGCCGAGGCCATCCGCAGCCATAACACCTCACAAACGGTTTACAAGTACCCCAAGAGTCCTGCTTTTTATTATGATCACTTCTCGACTTCCTAGGAGCATCTTCCTTCTCGTCAGAAACAGCACTTATCTTTCCTGATTGACTATCAGATACTGTAGTCGTCGTCTTTGCTTGTGACTTCGCTCCTTTAGAGATAGACTTCTTACCTCGGTGCCCTCAGAAGCTGAGAGCAACCCCAACTCAGCAATAGCATTTCGCACTGCCACCTTTATAGTTTCACCTATATCACCAGGATCCGCGATCGTCGCAACAGGTACTCCGCCTTTAGTCTTCTCCGAAGTCTCCTGAACAGGTTTTTCTTTATAAGCCAGTTTCGGCAATAAACATCTGTTAGGTGATGGAGGAGGCTTATAGTGATTCTTATCACGAATCAGCTTTTCAGCGTTCCTAGCCAACATGATAAGGTCTCCTATATTCTTCACTTTCCTTTGAGGCACTTGCATTCTAATTTCTGCCAGCATATTATCATGTATCAATTTCAGCTGTACTGCAACCTCCGGCGGATCATCAAGCCTACTCATGATCGCTAGCATCGCCATGATGTGATCACGTACTGGTTCATTTTTTCCTTGTGTGCGCGCTTGCGCTTCCGCTAATAACTTCATCTGAATATCTTGGTCCATACCGTAGCTTTGCCTAGCATCACTGCAAAAATCTTTCCAAGTCTTCCAAGTTTGACGCATTTGTCGACACCAGATTAACGCTACGTCCGTCATAACATGGAGTAACGCATTCAATGAATCCGTATCATCTAAATGCGATGACGACCTACATTCATTCATTCTTTGAATAAATTCTTCAATGCAACTATCTTTACCACCGTCAAACTGGATTTTCCACTCCCGAGCAATTTTTCCAACGTCACGATACGTTGGTCTCGACATCGACGAATATTCATTAACTGCCTTACTCGTCGAAGCAGCTGATCCTCCCCCCCGAGACACACCTTGGGGTTCTGCACTTAATGGTAATTCATTCGTTCCAGCCTTCTGAATTGTATGACCGGACACAAATCTTATCGCATTCGGGTTCAAATTCGTGCTATGAGCATCAGGTTCTCAATGCACAACAAACGTGTCTCTGAATTGAACTTGGAACTTCTCAAAGTCTTCTTTTAATTTGCAATAATAGCCGCTCAGCTCAACCATGGATCTTTCCATTCCAGCAGCATAGGCATTCCATCTAGCATCTGAGGTTTTGGCCAACTTGCGCTGTTCAGCTAATTCTTGTCGCAACTTTGCTTTCACTTCATCTTGATTATCTTGCTCTGATTTTTTATCTTCTAAGTCAACTTGATCTTTATCGACACCAATATTAGTGCAAGCGTTTCGCTGTTGAAGATTTACAATTTCTTCAGCTTCCGTATGCACATCCGCTACTGTAACCCTAGGATGTACTCCCGAAACGTCAACTTCTTCTTCACTAGAAACTCTGGTCGACTCTAGATCATTATTCCTGAGTATCCGGAAAATGTCATCTAACGTTTCTTCATCTTGCTCTTCATTATCATCTAAAACTGATGCTTCTGATTCTAACGTCGTCAGTAACCTCAATCGTACCCATGTCGTTGACTTCGTCTCATTTGATAAATTTTCTTCTCTCAAAATAATCTTCTGAAAAGTTGCGTCTCTTCTCGACATCGCGATATCGCTAGGCTCATTCGTCATAACAAAATCATACGCAGTGTAATCACCGCGCAAACGCCTAATTAACCTACCAACATTACTGTATCTACTCGTGTGAATTACTAATTCAAATCTCTGCAATAAATCATATACTCTATCCTCTGACAATGACATTGCCCATCTCTCAATTTCTTGATCCGCTTCTTCGAAAATATTAACGCGCATCGCCATTTTCAAAATTCGAATGCGATCCCGCCAACTTAAACGAATTTTTTCCCGTCGAAATCAAAAAAATATACAAGAGACAAATTACGAAAGAAATAAACTAACAATGACCAAAATTTAAATAATTGAAAAAATAACCTATTTCGCGTGTCGCTCTTAATTCAATCACAGCCTCCTTCGTTCGACAATCTGTGCAATTCCAAATTACACTTATGTAATTTACCAACAAAACTACGACCAGACAAGGAAAAAAAAATTCAAAAGAACATTTCCGATTCGAAAGAAAATTCCAAAATAAAATTTACAACAACCAAAAAATTTTATTACCGAGCTGTACTCGAATTAAGAGTTTACTGTTTTACCAAAATTTAAATTGAAAAAAATTTCGCTTAAATTGTATCACGAACAAACAAAAGAAAATAAAATATTTCGTCAATAATCTCAATTTAAATTCAATAAACCTACACCTAGAAATAAAGTTCAATTTCAAATTCAAAATTCAAACAGTAATTTACCCTGCCGGTAAGTCCACGCTTCGCCGTTGCAATACGCTCCGCAAAGTATACCTGTATCTAACCCTACTTCGGTGATACACTGGTACACGCACACATACAATCAACTGAGCGCGTATGCTATATAGCTGTTAGCAACGCCAAAATCACGCTATTACACACAATATATAAATCAGAAAACTGAACCAGTCGATTTGACTACGATTATATTACATAAACATAAATAATAAAAATAATATTTAATGTCAATAGGGAAAAACAATTATTTACACTTAATTGTTCAATCAATAATATTCAAAAAATTATTCCCCTAGTTTAATCGCAATCTGAGATTCGATTCGCTATACTACTATTAATCCAGTAATTACGTATACTGATTAATCTTAAACATCAAGCATATAAATCACGCGACGAGAAAATAAAACTTATTTCCCGAAATAATATTTCAGCCAATGCTAAAATTTTCGATAGCTGGAAACGCGCAATGTTTACGTCCGCGGACGACAAGTCTAGCCGCGCGATGTAAACACAAGCCAACGTTCGCGCTCACTCGCTATACTATACACGCAATATATATCTCCGCACGCTTATCCGCCTATAACGAACACTCGCGATTTCGCACTAAGTTTTTCCTACAAAATTATTCCCTGCTCTAGCTGAATCTAACCACTGATGGGCGCCAATGTAACGGGGATTGACCACGTTAAATGTAGATTATTCTACTTTAATTCTCCGTGGATTTTAGATAAAGGGGAACAGGGCTAATACGTAAAACTCGCAAATGAAATACACACGTGACGTTCGGTAAAAGGCTATTGCATATATTATGTTAATTCAATCAGAAAATCACAACAAAATAAATGTACAAATGTGCTTCGTTAGCACGCAATCTCACGGTCAATAGAAATCGATACTCGATCGATACTCGTCACAATATATAGTTGCATATTACGTTATTTTCAATAGTCGTAGTAACAATTTATGATATTGGTAGTTTTACATTTTTGCTACATTAAATGTATTGTCTAAGTTCAATTTCATTTAATTACACTGTTACAGTTGGTGGTGTTATTGAGAAGTTGTTGTAATGAGTTATTCAATTTGTGTTTTATTCTTTGGTTTTGATATCGTAGACAGTCGATTAATATGTGTGCTATTGTTATTCTTGTATGACAGTTTTCGCATAATGCTTCGTTCTCTTTATTCAGCAGGTGTTGGTGCATTATTTTTGCGGAGTCTCGTGATAATTACTTGGTCGCTGCGGTGTAAATTTAATGCAGGATTGGATTCAGTGGCTTGTATTTTAATAATTTTTAAGGAGCATTTATTACTTGCATCATTCCATATGGTGTTGCAGTGTAGTTTGATTTTTTTTTTATTAAGTTTTTCATCTCTCGTGATTTTTCAATTGTTGGAGGAGGGTATTTCTGCTTCTAGGTTGTTTTTTTTCCAGATATGATTTTACTCTGAAGTAGAAGGGCAGTATGGTGCGAGGTTTTACGAGTGAGTATCTAGTTGTGTCTTCATTCAATAAAATATATGCTTGATTTTTTGGACTACTGTAAAGTCTTACTGCGTAGTTTAGGGTGAGTTTCTCCCTTCTCAATGTGAGTGGCATCGTATTGCTTTCATTTAGTATTCTTAAGATGGGGCTTGTTCGAAAAGCTCCTGTAGCAATTCTCATGCTCGAATTTAAGATTGTATCTAGTATTTTTATGTGATTTTTTGCAGAGCCATAGACATCGCATCCATAGTCCAACTTTGATTGGATAATAGCTTTATATGTATTTGCTATTATTGTTTGAGATGAGCCCCAGTTTTTTGCTGATGAACTTTTCAATATATTCATTTTTGCAATACACTGATTCTTTTCTGTTGTATTGTGAGGCTTCCAGGATAATTTTTTATCGAAGGTGAGTCCTAGAATTTTTATTTCGTTTGCTACTGCTAGTCTTACATCACCGATTTTTAGTTTTATTTTTTTCTTTTCTTTCTTTTTTTTGATAAATATGATGACCTGTGACTTACTTTTTGATATTTTGAATCCTCCTTTATTTGTATAGTTCATTATTGAGTCGAGTGCTTGTTGTAGTATTTGCTAGCTGGTACTGATATTCTTTCCCGTGATGAATAATGTGATGTCGTCTGCGAAACTAGTACTATTAACTAGAGCTAGTATATAATTTTGGAAGTCATTTATTGCTAATAAGAATAGCTTTACACTTATACATGCGCCTTGAGGTACTCTGTTATGCATGTATACAAGTTCCGAGTAACTTTGGTTTATTCTAACTTTTGCTTTTCTATTACTGAGAAAATTTTTTATAAAGTGTAATGTGTTTCCTTTGATATTTATGTTTATTAGGATTTCCAATAATCTTCTACAACAAATTAGGTCGTAAGTCTTTTCCATGTCCAAGCAGATAGCAATAATTAGGTGTTATTTATTTAGAAATGCATCGGCGATATTGGATTTTAGTGTTACTAGACAGTCTAATGTTGAGCACTTGGCTCGAAATCCACTTTGATTCTTATTTAGAATGTTGTTTTCTTCTAGATGGCTTACCAGTCTTTTATTCAGCATTTTTTCGAAAATTTTACATAAATAACACATTAGAGATATTGGCCAGTAACTTCCCTTGTCATATTTGTTTTTGCCTGGCTTGAGTATTGGTATTATGGTAGCCTCTCGAGATACTTGGAAGGGTTCTTTTCGTCCATATTATATTAAAAATGTCTAAGAGTGTACTCACGCCTTCATCGGGTACATGTTTTAGGAGCACATTTTTTTTATTTCGTAGATATGTGTGTTATTTCGAATATTAATTTTAGTTGAGTGTAAGGTTTGGAATACAATGAGTGAGTTACAAAAAATTTGTATGTTATTTTTACGGTTTGCAAGAGGGAAATTTAAAGCTTCGTCTATCGCAATACATTAGGCTGTGTATATCGATGCGTATTTATTTATCGCTTTCGAGTGAGTAAGGTTGAGTTCAGGGCAAAAGCAGGAGAGGCCTACGCTCGGTGACTTGCTGCCATCTATGTAGAAGGAGAGAGTATTAGTTTTTCATATAAGGTTATTGGCTGACTTGATATCTTATACATTTTATTTGATTTTTTTACCTGGGCGGATGTAGCTAATAGTAAAAGGAATTCAAGTGGATATGATGTTATATTCGTAAGAATACCGTGTCAGTTTACGTTTTAGGGACATGTTATAAATGTCACTGACAATTAGGCTATATATACACTGATGTAGGATATTACTCTGGTTGGTGTTTCTGCGTTTTATTAGCTTTCTCAAAGAGAAAGCTAATAAAACGCAATTGTACGCTTCAAATTTTGAAATTGAAAATTCCCATGAATTTCCACGGTTTACGTGTTCTTCAATGAGAAAAATATCGAAGAGAATTAAAAAGTTCCTAAAATTAAAAAATTTTAAAGTAAAAAATATTTTTTGAAGGTAGAACATTTTGGAAAACTTTTTGGGAATATTCGCTTAATCGAAAAATTTTTTTTGTGAGGAAATTTTGAGTCGAAAATCTTTAGGAACATTCTTTGACTCGGACAATTTTCGGAAAAGTTTTTAAAGTCGAAATATTTTTGAATATGTTTTTGAGTCGAAAAATTTTTGGAAAGTTTTTTGACTCGAAAAAGGTTTGAGTCGAAAATATCCTAAGAAGAATTAGTCATATATAATAATTTGTAAATATTGATATCTATGGAATCACTCCTGTAGAATAGTTATTAAATTTTACATCTGTGGAATTGCCCATATTGAATAATTTTAAAATTATGAAACCCCTAAATTGATTATAAGCACCGAATAAATGTTTATATTTTTAAAATCCACGAAAATCCTAAAACCACTAAAGTAAAAGTAATGAATTTTAAAGTAAATTATAGGTGCAGATTTTATAAACTCAAGCATATTACAAGCTTTGTACTTCTCTCTTCTAAGAGATATAAAAACTACTAAATAAGCCCTTCCTTCTTCGCTGAGGGTGTGACAAACGCTCCAATCAATCTGGCTTCATTTATCATGTACTTAACATCGCGTATTAATTAGTCCGTATTGCTCTGTGTTAGATTTGTGAATAAAATGTCAGAAATCGATGTGATTAGTTTGTTGAGTCGTTTGTCAGACGAGTGGAGGGACGAGTGTAGTGGAATTTTTTTCATGCATACCTAAGGAGGACAAGGATACGGCAGAAAGGTAGTAAAAACACAGAGTTTACAATGATGATTTTTGAAGAAGAAGATGTATAAGGATAAAAAGCGAGCCATTGTTTACGGTGGCAGAGATTTTGAAGATGTTAGAAAATGATGCTGAAGCCGTTGCTTAAAAGATTTTAGAAACAGGGAGCCAGGACGACTGCAACACCGATGAAGAGGAGATGGTGGAGGCCAAGGACTGTGAAGAGGAATTTTTGGGATTAGAGAAGACATCCGAGCCTCCTCCGAGCAACTATATTATAAATAATCTTTTAGAGTAAGCTCTGGAGGAAGAGAAAAAAATCTACCGTATCTCACGCTGATTATGGAAAAGTCGTTAGTGCTAAATCGAAAAGTTCAATGCGGACATTTTGGCACTAAATTTTACCTATAATGACGCGTACAAAAAGTCAAATGGACTTTATGTACATGGTGATGCAGGTGCTCAGTATTTTTAAACATGTAACTCGACGATGAGAATTTTAGCTGTGCTAGTTTTCGCTGTGAGAATCTCATCTGTGCTACTTTTTGCGGTAAGAATTCCAATTGTGTTAGTGTAAGATAGTACACTGGGACGAAAGGACCGCCAAGTATATTTGGCGTGATTGGGTGAAGCCGCAACTGAGATAAGTTTAAAACCTGCCACGACTAGTTCCCGTAACCTTATGATTAATACGCTCGCACTAAAGAGAAGGACGCTTCGATCGACAGCGCGTCTTATAATCGTAAGTCTAATTATAACACTATTATAAGAACTACCTTAAGACTTCCTTAAACGAACAAACTTAGACTAGAACAGTACGATTGTATGAGTGACTGAGCCTTTTGTAAAACTTGCAATCTCTGTCTGTATTATAATGAGTAATCTGGATACTGAATTTTTGCTTAAGCTGCGTATTCCATACATCATACCGGATAATGACGACACTTTCCGGTACAAACATTATATTCTTATTTATTATTTCTAGAAAAAGCAATGAAATTTAATGAATACACGGCATATTCAAAATCAAACTTTATACAAACTGAATTTCAAATAAAATAATAACAAAGAATAAAATAAATATTTAGAAGAATACTTCATTAATACTAACTTAGACGCCCTTTTCATAGTAACTAAACCTTTCGACATTGAGGACTAAGACTAGTAATAAGTAGAAGGACCAGAAAGCGTCCGCGCACTTCAACAGCCAAATCTGTATTGTCATCAGCAGTGTGTCCACGTTTCCATGGCGTGTCCGCAGAGTCGTATATCGAGTCCGCATTTCTGACAAACGTATCTGCACTTTTCGGCAAGCGTCTACATCTGTCGCCAGAAGCGTCCACACATTCAATCGTGTCCGCACATCGACAACGCATCTGCATTCCAGCGGGTTCGCATTTCTCAACAGCATGTCCGCATTTTTTGGTAAGAGCGTTCGTAGAATCAGCAGAGTCCGCATAACAAGGCTTAGGGTTTAACAACAAAGGTAAGAAGGTACTAAAAGACCAACACTAGGGTCAGGTGTACTTAGAGTCTACTAGATTATTAAATTTATTTATTAAATTTATTTATTAATAATTATACTTGCAATATAAGATCTCGATCAAAGATATCTTCCCAAATAAAATAAATTATTTGTACGAACCCTAGTGGCCCCAATAATCCTAATGCGGCCCTTACATTAGTATTCACGACGAGAATCCCAACTATACTATTTATTAATGCCAACAATCATTTGTGCTAGTCTTTGCGGCTAGAATAGCTAATGTGCTAGTCTTACCAATTAGGATTTGATCTATACTAGTCTTCGTTGGAAGCAACGAAACAATCTTGGAATTAAAAAAAGATATTGTTGATGTTGTAGTAAAGTACAACATAATTTTTCTCATCTTCCCTTTATTCTGGATAACATGCCACTCTCATGAAATGAATCTTTCACCAACATCTAAAACATTTTAAAACTTAGAAATAAAAGAGCTGCTATGATTTAAAATTATAATTCAAAATAAATATATAACTATGTATATTACTTTCAGAATTACCATCACATAGACCTAGTATAAGCGGACTTCGAAATAAATATCGAGTCAACGATACATTAAAACTCAATTGTTCCTCGAAACATAGTAAGCCTGCTGCTAACTTAACTTGGTACATAAATAACAAACAAGTAAGTAATATTTCTTAAATATGATTTGATATAATTCACGAAAAGTGTTTAGTGAATGTAAAAAATCGCCTTTAATTTATTAATTTTAAACTAACAGGATAACGCTTGTTTCGCTCGCGTACTATTCCAATTTTTAATAGCAGTTATGTGTAACTATGATAATGTTCCCACTCTCATTTTAAAATGATTCTCAAAAATTTTCTTTTAAATTTTGACACAAGTAGTAATAGTAAGTATCCGAGCTAACAATGACGTTATCAAACAATGTTATAAAATGACATTATTCAATAACGTTATGTGTAATGCTTCAAATTGGGATCCTTTGAAACGTTACATAACGTTATTTTCCTGTCTTTTGCAACATTAAATCACGTTATTTTCATGCCTTTTGGAACGTTAAATAACATTACATGGGGAGCAATGATTAAAAACATAGAATTATGTCATTTGAAGATTATAGCAAACAATAACGTCGCTTCATAACGTTACGAGTGATACTTCAATTAGGACATTCTATGACGTTATTGAGAACAGTATTTTTTATTATTTCATATACGTATTATTTCGTATTTATTTAAATATTAATATTATAAGGGCCGAATTAGACTTATTCGGGCCGCTAGGATTCGAACAAATAATTTATTTTATTAGAGAGGCTGTCTTTGATCGTGATCAACAAATATATTTATGTGAACTATATGTACTCTTGACCCTTGTATTGGTCCGTTGGTACCCTCTTACCTCTGTCGTTCATCTTTAAGTCCGATTAAATGGACTTTGCCAATTCCGCGGACGCGCTTATCAAGTCTGCGGACACGGTTTGCCAGAAATGCGGACGCGTCTTTGTTGTGTGGACAGGAATATTTCCGCGGACGCTTCTGGTCACAACGCAGGCGCTTGCTGATATATGCGGACTCGTAATACGAAAAAGCGGACACGTTGCTGGAAAAACCGGACACGCTCTGAAAGCGCGGACACGCTGCTGATAGCGGTTTGGATGTGATTTGGATGGATCCTAATACCTATATCTAGTCTATATATTTATTAAGGTAGGGTTAAGCTAGTACAAGAAGGGCATCTAGATTAGTAGAAATGAAGTTACTTCAAAATATTTACTCTTCTTCTTGTTTTGTTCTACTGCTGCAAATCGGGACAGAGGCTTTTGGGTACACAGTTCTTATAAAGTATTTTAATAAAACTTACGTTTTTAGCACACGCCGTCGATTGAAGCGTCCTTCTTTCTTTAGCGAGTGTAAATATCTTACAACTACACGAGCTTGTCGTGGCGGGTTTTAAACGTATCTAAGCTGCAGCTTCACCCACTCACGCCCGATATGCTTGGCAATCCTTTCGTCGCAGTGTACTGCTATTGAGATGTACCTTTAACCGGAGCAAATATGCCAGCTTGCCTGCAGAGTTCGGTAGATTTCTAGGCGCGGCCAATCAACACTCGCCACCGAAAGAAGGATTACAAAAGTAATAACACGACGACAGATATGAGAATGCTGAGTCGATATTAAAATGCCCGAATCCCGGTCATACCATTGCTCAACCAGCGCACAAAGCTGATGTACTGCAATATATCTACCGTCAGGGTACTCATTCATACCCACACAAGTTGCTCGCTACACGTTTGCGTTTTTCATTGTAGTCTCAGTCACTGTAAGTAGTCACTGTAAGTAGTAATAAGTAAATTAAAGATAAAAAACATACAAATTTAACAAATATGGGAGGAAATCCTTGTTTGTTGTGAATGACTGGTTAATCCATATCATAACAATAATAACGCACCATCTAGTAATTCATTTCAGCGATTCATTTCGTACCGAAAAGTCAAAAAATCGAAAATATTTTTGGATAGGTAAAAAATAATTTTCTTCAATTTCACATGGACACACACAGATATATATATTGTGACGTTGTGCTTTTTCCGTCCCTGGGGAGGCGTAGCACTACGTAATGACACCTATGCAGGTTTATCGCGAGCCCGTATTTTATAATTATTGTTGGATGCCCGAACTCGCGATCTGGTACTTCTATGATGCCGGCTTGAGAGCTCCTTATACTGTAGGTCGTGGGGGAGAGGTGCAGGAAGATAAATACGCAAAATAAATACACGCGACTTTATAAAATATAACACTTGGTAATTTATTACAAAAATCAAATGAAAAGTTTATCTACTCGCGGACGCGTGCTCGTCCTCGGGCGAGCTCAACGTCTATAACGCGGGCTGGCTCTAGGTTAGGGACTCGCGGCGGGGAGGTATTTCGCAACACTCCTACCTGTCTCTATTCCTTTTGCTCTACGTCCTCGCGTTCTGGTGTTGTCTCGTACCCTGTGGAAGCGCTCGCGAAAGAAACTAATGATCACTCGGAAAATTGCACACGGGGGGAAATACTCTGGTCGCTCTGGTAGTCGCCTTGCAAGATTCGCCTTGCTCGCTCACTCGTTGTGTCTCGGTCCTCGTGGTACTCGATACTCCTTGGATACTCATTCGATACTGACTGTCTCGCGCGTTCGGCAACTACGCCGGTTCGCGGCGTCTCTCGCTCTCTCACTCGCACTCACGCATTTCCGCTAGATCGCTCTCTCGCGCCTATCACACATTTCCACGCTTTCGCACCATATATCATATCGCACTCTCGCGCCCTCTTTTACAACTCTTATAAATGCGCGCGACTTTTGAAACACGTTTACACGCTTGACTGGCTCTATTAATTACACTTACGCATTTTCGCACAGTTGCGTACTTCGGCACGCTTACATTTTTGTTTACCACTCGCACGCGCGCTGTGGATCGAGCCGTAACCCTCCACCTTTTCCCAATATCATACGGCGCATACGCGTTGCCTCCACTCTCTCTCTCTAGTCTGTCTCTAACGCATTCGTTCGCTCGCTATTCCATCCTTCTCGCACTCATGCTTCAGTCAATAGCTCGCCAACATGGCAGCCGCCGCTCGCGCGCGTACGCCTCGTGGCTCGCATGCCTCGTATCTCTTGTCTCTCTCGCTCTCGTTGCTTCAGCGCTGCGCCGTTCGTCCCTCTCTCTTTCTCTCGCCTTGGCTGCCGCGCGCTGCTACGCGCTGTGTTTCCCCCCACTCTCTCGCTCTCGCCTCGTGCTGCTGCTGCTCGGCGGCAGGCTGCTCTCGGCGCCGCGCTGTCCTGTGGCTTTAACAGCTGACTGCTCGCTTGCTGCTCTGAAAGCACCACCGAGTATAAGAGTATGTTATCTTAACTGGGTGGTGTCCAGGCGAGCAGCCATCGACGGGATCCCCGTCACAATATATATATTAGGGTGACACAAAAATGCACGTGAGTGCCGAATCCCGTTTCCCATAAGCCTAACCGATAGTCTAGAAGCCGTCGAGGCCGACCACGTTTTTATTTTTCGATTGAACAATTTTTCGTGCTGTCGCCAGCACTTAAAGTTTTTAATAGGGACTAGCGTAGGGTAAGCAGGTGTTCTTACGTTTTTGAACATAACTTACAAACTATTAAAGCTATTTCACATTTGCCTTCAGTAATCTTCTTACAGCATAGATACCAATAGATTGGAAAAAGTTTGGTCCAAAAATAATAATAATTAAGAAAGTGAACAGGTGCCGATTTGCTCCAAAATGCTTGATGTTTGGAGGCTTTTTTAGGTAAGTTCCGCTGCTGCTAGAGCCTTCAAATTTAAACACAGTATTCTTACACTCATGTAAAAATGATTTCCGAAAAAATTTTGCAGAAAAAGTGTTCAGAACGGCGAGTACAATCAAATGAAAGTAATAACTTCAGTTTAAAAATATAGGTGAAAATAGTAAATTTTTTTTGGGGATAAGCTGACATGATACTTTTAGTGACCCTTGCTGCCTGCAGCGCAGAGACGCGACACATGTTCGACGGCCGGGGATCGTGGCTGCATGTATACTCGCATAGTCCTGCAGATGCTGGTTAAGGATATTCTCTTACCTGCTCTTACTCAGTGGAACTCAACTAGCGGTGCTGCAGCTCTCTCTCTCTCTTCCGCCGCTTGATTTCTGTATTTCCGAAAGGACTAAGTTGAGCACCCCAAGTGCGCAGTGACGAAAATTTGTCTTCTTACGCACTTCGCTTTGGGCCTGTGAGTAGTGGGAGCTCGCGCGCTCTCTCCTCTCTCTCTCTCTCTCTCTCTCTCTCTCTCTCTCTCACACACACACAAACTATTTACAGTATAACTTAAATATACTTCCGAAAAATCGAAAATATTTAAATTTAATACTAATTAAAAATAATGATATATTACATACATTTACATACATTACGATACAATACAATACGATAATATTGCATACTACAAAATAAAGATAACATTTTTATACGTATTATATTAACATAAAATATTTCACAGGTTAGAATAAAAGTTAATTATTAAAAAAAAAAAAAATTGAACACGGAACGATGATAAAAAATGCAAGAATTTTTTAATATTTAAACTAAAATGAGCAAAGCATAGAGTTAATTGAGAGTAGGTTATGAAATAATTTTAAATTTAATTATTTGAATAAATAAAATGTTCTATTGCTTGTTTTAATGTTGTTTTATTACAATCTTTAAAATTTTCTCGATGCTTCTGTATTATTTGCATTATATTTTGCTTTGTTTGCTCATTTTTGCTTAAAATATTGTTGTACTGCGAAGCAAGTTGTACCGCTCTTTCGGCGTGATCATTCACAACTTTTAAAGCGAGAACGACTTGCTTCGCCTCCATAAAATCTTTCCTCTTTTCCCACAATTCCGGATCAATTTTTAAGAAATCTGCATTCAATTTTAATTTATGAAAAAATGCTAATGTTCCACTGTTAGCAAAATTATCTAGGGAAAGATTGTGCAGATTTTCGAGTGAATTTAATTTTGCCTTTTTCGAACATTTAATGGTACCTTGGATGTCTGAATTAATTGCATTGCAAATTAACACCTTGCTTTCTTTCGATAATGATTCATCGAAAAGTGCTAATGCAATTAGTTCCTCACCCAAATACCATAAATGTTCTTTCATTTTATTTAGAACTGCCTGTGAAATATTTTGGTTAATAATCTTAAAGCTACATACATTTTTCAAAAACTCTAAATCAATTGCAGGCGCTATCTGCGGAATACTGGAGAGAAACCATGGTTTATAATAAACTAATACTATAAAAAGGCAAATGTCCCTAAGTCCTTTTGCCTCATGAACCGTTAAATGAAACTGATCGCGAAACAAAAATATTTTTAACGAATAAATGGCTTTGGCCATCCATCTTGCATGATGGATTGGGCCAAGCGCTTTAAATTTTGTTACACCATCTATTTCTCCTCCTAGAAATAGCGTTATCAGTTCAAGAAACTCTTGATAATCATCTCTGACGATCGGACTCTAAAAAGTTTTAAAAAATGTAATCATTAGTTATTATCTACAGTTTCAAATTGATCATATATTTTATAAAGAAATCTATGTATTACCTGTAATTGCTGCTTTGTATTGACAAGAACGTTTTCAATACTGCTTTTTACATTTTGAAAAACATAGTCGTCTTTTACGCCTGGTACAAATTTCTCCTGATCTATTTCCTTCCATTGCTCTTGGAAGCGTCTAAAAATTTGTACATTTGGGCCTGATGTACCGCCCAAGATTACTTCGAATGCTGCTCGAAGCATAATTTCGTAGACATGGTGTCTACATGCAAAATACAGCAAGTTGCGGTCCAACTCCTTTTCAATAAGGGTACAGGCTCCATTCGTCGCTCCAGTATTCGAAGCTGTAGTATCAAAAATCATTCCGCAAATGTCATCAGAAACTTCCCATTCTTTTAGTAATGCGATTACAGCTCTTGCTTGTTCCTCGCCAGTTCCTCGAGGAATTCTCGCAACTCCAAGCAGCTGTGTAGTATCGCAACTACTAACTAGAACGGGAAGTCTTTCGATTTTGGCATATTTGTCATCTGGATCTTGGAACTGTTTTCCATCCCAGTGCACAAATAGCCGCGATGGATGATCTTCTGCAAAATGATCTTTGATATTTTGAGCCAATTTGCTCCTAAGCTGTATACGCGAACGACGAACAGATTCCCTGCTTAGGTGTATGTCATCGATGTCGATACCCCAACTTTGCGCAAATGCTGCCAAAATACGAGCTGCGTCTCGATCGCTTGTTTTGGAACGATCCAGGACAGCTGCCAAGTCGGTAGTTACAATTTTCCTCTTTTTAACTACCCAAGAGGCCTCTTGAACTAAAAAATCGCCGTCATCCTCATTGTCGCTTTCGTCAAATGCAGCATTCAAACTTTCCAAGTCTTCCCCAGGCAGCATAAAATCCATTAAATTACTATATGAATCTGATTGCGTCTCGGCCTGGTTATTCAAAATATCAAAAGCTGAAATAAATTAGCACAACGTTAGCGCGCGCCAAGTATATTTTAAAAATGACGCTTGTTGCCAAGCCCGTATTTCCGTTAAAACAAGAATCTGCTTTTACGGAAAAAGTTTAAACAATTTAGGAGATATTCTTGTTACTATACGCATTTAGACTATTACAATATCTCTTGCGCTTTTGCTAAAACAAGAGCTAAAAGAGTGCACGTTTCGGACTAGCTCTCCGCGGCACAACGTTAGCGCGCGCCGAGTATAGTTTAAAAATGACGCTTGTTGCCAAGCCCGTATTTCCGTTAAAACAAGAATCTGCTTTTACGGAAAAAGTTTAAACAATTTAGGAGATATTCTTGCTATTATACGCGTTTAGACTATTACAATATCTCTTGCGCTTTTGCTAAAACAAGAGCTAAAAGAGTGCACGTTTCGGACTAGCTCTCCGCGGCACAATGTTAGCGCGCGCCGAGTATATTTTAAAAATGACGCTTGTTGCCAAGCCCGTCTTTCCGTTAAAACAAGAATCTGCTTTTACGGAAAAAGTTTAAACAATTTAGGAGATATTCTTGCTACTATACGCGTTCAGACTATTACAATATCTCTTGCGCTTTTGTTAAAACAAGAGCCAAAAGAGTGCACGTTTCGGACTACTTTTCGGACTACGTTTTTATGCAAAATAATATATGTTACTTAAATACTTAAATTCTTTGTTTTTTTGAGATTTGTCGAATGTAGCCTTGTCGATGATAAGTTTGAGATTTCCAGCCCTATTGTTTCTCTGGTCGTTCAAAAAAGCGAGAGCTTCGGCATCACATAAATTTTCACAATGTGTTTTATGTGCGATGTCAAACAGTTTGTCTAAATCGCAGGAAAAGTTTATCTGATTGACCGATTGCGCTGTATTTTCCCGATGAAGACTTTTTGTTAATGTTCTGTATTTCGTATACAAGTCTTCTAATTTTTTTATACAGTGGCATTCTTTTTGTACAGGAATACCTGCGCTTTCCCAAAAAACAGCCACTTTTCTGATAGTCTCAGTTGCAGCTTTCCGTTGGCTTTTCTTAAGGTTTCTTAATTGAAAGAAAAAGTACTGATAAACTTCACGAATCGATGGAAGCTTCGAACCTCTAAGATGTTCTTGCAGATGCCCGATCAATTTAACTTCCGTTTTGCTTCGTGAATCAGGCATGTTTAACGCTCATCTATCAGAAACTGTTCACTACTTATTCCACGAGTATGACACTTCAGATCTACGAAATACACTGCTTGGCTGTCGAAAGCGAAATGACATTTCAGTCCATGCCTTGGTCAACGTAGCTATTTACCTGCGTCGAAAATGACGTGTGCTCTTCTGCTACAGAAAGATCATAGACAGAGACAAAGATGGATGAATTAGCGAGAGCGAGGGTGAGAGAAAATCCCGTAGTATACAAAATAGCATGCGCAAATTCATGGTACAGAGTCTTACCTCTACCGTATACCTGCGCGCTGCTGCTGCAGAATAGGCAAAGGTAAAGACCGATGGACGGAGAGAGAGAGAGAGCGAGAGAGAGAGAGAGAGAGACAGAGAGACAGAGAGAGAGAGACGGTGGGAGGGAGTGAGGGAGGAAGAGAATCCAGAATGTACAGCGCAAATTTGCTATGCACAGAGTTGACACAACGTAATAAATCTCCTTCGTTTACTTGGGTCGAAATTATATCTTCACTTCGTGGCTCTATGGTAGGATTGTAAATCCAAGTTCACCGTGAAGAACTTTTAACGATAAAATCCATATTGTGTTTATTTATTGATAATAACAACTAGTAGCACCACTGGCTCATGCGATTTACCTAGGTATTAATCATCATGTAATATACAGTTAATAGTTTTGTAAATAAAAATTATGTCATAGTATATACGTCGAAAAACTACACGATACATTGACCATAGAAAGCTATCAGATTTTAAGCGAATAAAACTTTAGCTGGAGTGTTTACAAGAAGAAGGAATTTTGTTTGGAAGGAAAGGAAAGAGAAAGTTGTAGCAAAAAATATAAGGCATCTGCGGAGGAAAATTCGAACCCTCGGTCGAGCCAGATGTCAGAGGTACCTAGAGAGCCCCGCATACCCTACCATAAATCGTACTAATACTGCGTATTGTTCTGTTTATCCCCTCATTAATTTTTTCAGTTACTTCACTACACTAGGTCACAAAAATTTAGTCAACTTTGCAAGGCTCGCGACAGCATGAAAAATTGTTCAATCGAAAAAATAAAAACTCGGTCGGCCTCGTCGGCTTCTAGACTATCGGTTAGGCTTATGGGAAACGGGATTCGGCACTGACGTGCATTTTTGTGTCACCCTAATATATATATATATATATATATATATATATATATATGTATAATATAAGATATGTCATCCTTTTATTCTATTACTTTGATTTTTAAAAAATGATAAGTAAGAATATGATTTTACCGGAAAAGGTCGTCATTATCCGGTATATTGTATGGTTAATGCAGCTCATGCATAAAGTCAGTATGCTTACTATTCCCTGTAAAAATTAATATTTTAAGTCTCCTTCTTTCTTTAGCAAGTGTAAATGTCTTACAACTACACGAGCTTGTCGTGGCGGGTTTTAAACTTATCTAAGCTGTGGCTTCACCCACTCACGACAGATATGCCATTTTACGTATATATATTGTTATGACCAGCGCGATTCGAGATGTTCGAATCGCGCATAGCAACCGCTGCAACTTCGCGGTTGTTATTGTATTTGTTTATTAGTCTAGCTCAGACAGCTATTCGATTTGCATGTCTAAGCTTGAGTAATAAAGTCGTTCTTGTCTATCTTTTCTATAAATAAGAGTGTCAATAATCATTATCCTAACCCGATCACAACATTTTGGGGGCTCGTCCGGGTTTTTAAGCCATGGTTTTTTCCATGAGCGTGAAGGTGAATACCGGAGCAGAGACTTGAGAAGGGTACCATGGCTTGTCATTCCCCCCCCCCCCACTCATGTCTGAAGATCACTCTTAACAAACCGTGAAGAAATGAGACGAAAGAGAAAAGGAATAAGAACGGAAGAATAAAGTATAAATTGAAGCTTGGACAGTCCGAGAAAAGATTGGATCGCATGGTTTTTCAAGATGCGAATATTCCTTTTCAAGAGACGGGTCCAATTCTATTCCTGTAAGTGATGATTGGAATTGACCTGTAAGCATGGCTCGGTAACTTGATGCCCGGCGTGGATCAAGGTAGAGGATGTTGGTGATTCCTGTAAGTCATCATTGGAATTTAGAAGAGGATCAACCCGCTTGAAAGGAAATTCGGTAAATATGGTTACTTGGACAAAGATTAACAGATTGTGGTTACTAGAATGAGATGGGACCGACTGAGCATCCTTGAAGGAAGTTTGAATGGAAAGCTAATACAGACAGAAGACTTAAGATTGTCGGGACGACAATCTAAAGAAAAAAGGGAGAGCAATGTTATGACCAGCGCGATTCGAGATGTTCGAATCGCGCATAGCAACCGCTGCAACTTCGCGGTTGTTATTGTATTTGTTTATTAGTCTAGCTCAGACAGCTATTCGATTTGCATGTCTAAGCTTGAGTAATAAAGTCGTTCTTGTTTATCTTTTCTATAAATAAGAGTGTCAATAATCATTATCCTAACCCGATCACAACATTTTGGGGGCTCGTCCGGGTTTTTAAGCCATGGTTTTTTCCATGAGCGTGAAGGTGAATACCGGAGCAGAGACTTGAGAAGGGTACCATGGCTTGTCATTCCCCCCCCCCACTCATGTCTGAAGATCACTCTTAACAAACCGTGAAGAAATGAGACGAAAGAGAAAAGGAATAAGAACGGAAGAATAAAGTATAAATTGAAGCTTGGACAGTCCGAGAAAAGATTGGATCGCATGGTTTTTCAAGATGCGAATATTCCTTTTCAAGAGACGGGTCCAATTCTATTCCTGTAAGTGATGATTGGAATTGACCTGTAAGCATGGCTCGGTAACTTGATGCCCGGCGTGGATCAAGGTAGAGGATGTTGGTGATTCCTGTAAGTCATCATTGGAATTTAGAAGAGGATCAACCCGCTTGAAAGGAAATTCGGTAAATATGGTTACTTGGACGAAGATTAACAGATTGTGGTTACTAGAATGAGATGGGACCGACTGAGCATCCTTGAAGGAAGTTTGAATGGAAAGCTAATACAGACAGAAGACTTAAGATTGTCGGGACGACAATCTAAAGAAAAAAGGGAGAGCAATGTTATGACCAGCGCGATTCGAGATGTTCGAATCGCGCATAGCAACCGCTGCAACTTCGCGGTTGTTATTGTATTTGTTTATTAGTCTAGCTCAGACAGCTATTCGATTTGCATGTCTAAGCTTGAGTAATAAAGTCGTTCTTGTTTATCTTTTCTATAAATAAGAGTGTCAATAATCATTATCCTAACCCGATCACAACATTTTGGGGGCTCGTCCGGGTTTTTAAGCCATGGTTTTTTCCATGAGCGTGAAGGTGAATACCGGAGCAGAGACTTGAGAAGGGTACCATGGCTTGACATTCCCCCCCCCCCCCACTCATGTCTGAAGATCACTCTTAACAAACCGTGAAGAAATGAGACGAAAGAGAAAAGGAATAAGAACGGAAGAATAAAGTATAAATTGAAGCTTGGACAGTCCGAGAAAAGATTGGATCGCATGGTTTTTCAAGATGCGAATATTCCTTTTCAAGAGACGGGTCCAATTCTATTCCTGTAAGTGATGATTGGAATTGACCTGTAAGCATGGCTCGGTAACTATATCTCGGCATCTTTTCTATAAATAAGAGTGTCAATAATCATTATCCTAACCCGATCACAACAATATATATATATATATATGTGTGTGTGTGTGTGTGTGTGTGTGTAAAATCGAATTAATTCAGATAAAATAAATATTTTGTTTCATATGATACTTAAACATATAAGGAGACTTAAAATATTAATTTTTACAGGGAATAGTAAGCATACTGACTTTATGCATGAGCTGCATTAACCGTATAATATACCGGATAATGATGACCTTTTCCGGTAAAATCATATTCTCACTTATCATTTTTTAAGAAGCAAAGTAATAGAATAAAAGGAAGACATATCTAAAATCAAACTTTAAATAAACTGAATTCCGAATAATAAAGACAATTGCTTTGGCGTCAATGTAAACCATAACCCATTAGCCGTAACTCATAAATGCCAAATAATGGCGACATTTTTGAAATGATATTACTCAATTTTAAAGATTGTTGGAAAGGCGACTTTGCAAACTCACGTTTTGTATGACTTAAGACATCAGTTTTTACAAAGAATAGCCTATATACTGACTTTTGGCATGAGGTACATGTACCTTACCGCATACCTGATAATGACGACAGTTTACAATCGAATCAAATTATTCTTCGTCTTTAGTCTTAGAAGCATCTTTTTACAGAAATTTCTAGAAGCAGTATTTGGAAGTAATTCTACTAAAGATAACTTAAAACGTCACTTTGTATAATGAGTAACCTGGATACTGAATTTTTGCTTAAGCTGCGTATTTCATACATCATACCGGATAATGACGACACTTTCCGGTACAAACATTATATTCTTACTTATTATTTCTAGAAAAAGCAATGAAATTGAATGAATACATGGCATATTTAAAATCAAACTTTATATAAACTGAATTTCAAATAAAATAATAACGACAATTGGTTTGGTGTCGATGTAAGCCATAACCCATAAGCACCAAATAACGGCGACATTTTCGATATGATATTACTCTATTTTAAAGATTGTGGGAGAGGCGACTTTGCAAATAACTCACGTTTTGTGTGACGTAAGACATCAGTTTTAAAAACAAACAAAAACAAAATATTTTCTTATAGATGATATTCCTACGTCTAAAAGTCTTCATACATTAGAAAATAATGTTAAACATAATCCGGAAAAACAAAAACCAGGTTGCAATCGAATAATCAGAATGGTGAAAAGACGTATTAATTCGAAAAGCAAAGACAAGTTAATAAAAAGTACAAATGATAGACGTACTGCAACTCCTCCCCAACAAAGCAAGAAAGGTTTGTGTTGTAATTTTCTAAATTTACAAATTGATTTCTAACTTTCTATAAATATATAATAAAAATTTAAGAGGTTAAACTTTAAAACACAGCTTTCTAGGCACATGAAACAAAAACATAAAACAAAACGCCTTATGACGCTCTACTTCAATGAAAAAGATTTGAAGATGAAAAGACCAATCATAGCTTATATAAAAAATAGAGGCTATGAAAACTTACAGGATTTAACAGGATAAACTATACCTGTGAGAAAAACACGCGATAAAGCAACAATAATATCAAAAACTTGCTCATATTGTGGTGCCCGCTATGCACGTAGTACATTATGTTTATTCAAACAGTCATGCTTTGGAAAAATACTAAAATAACATGTATAATGCTATTCTAAAATAGTGTAAGACTGTATGGGCGCGGCCATGCTGAAATTTAAAAGTTTCGTTTGAATATACATGTATCCAGGTGAACCATAACCTATATTTTGACTTTTGAAGTTTTGAAACGCGATCTCTGTACTCTACTTATTGCATAAATCTGTGACTTACAGGAAGAACCACTTAAATGACATTTTCGTGTTTTCGAGAAAAAGCGATTTCAATGTTCGGAATAATACGTAAGATCGAAATGTCAGCGAAAAGATCTAAGTATTGGCTCTAAGACGGTAATGCAGGGAGCGACTGTCGATAAACGACAGCAGTCGGTAAAAGACCGACCAGATGGCGCTAAAGGACAACACAGTTCAAGTTATGACACCAGGCGGCAGCAACAGGGCACACAGACGGCGGAGAGAAGAGTATAAAAGGGCCAGAGAAACACGAGGAAAGATACTCTCTGGCTGGCGAGCGCTAGGAGCAGACCCCTACCAAGATAGGTCTCTGGCTTTCTAGTATCTCGGAGGTACGCATTGGGGAGTTACGAGCTGTTGCTCAGACGACCCGTGTGAGCCTATCACACACCCCGTATACCAACGTGACCGCCAGTATTGTTAAAGCTGAATATTAATAAACTTTTAATATGATATTAATTAATTAACTTTATTGACTATTCCTTCTCACTTGCGGTGGGTGACCTTCATGATCTTTATGGATTGAAGGATCATTCCACTACCAAGTTATACCCAGGAGGTGACTGATCGATTCCCCTTTCTCACGCTTGGGCTTTCGAGTCAGTCATTCTGCTGCACCAGATATTTGCGAGCAAGTGAATAGTCTGGAAGCTGCATGTGTCTAAGACTGCATGTGTGTGCAGGATAGAATAATCCAAGCCACATCCAGTCGAGCAGCAAACCCTATGCAATCTCTGTATTAGAGCTTGCTTAGGGGTAGGGATTGTTTACAATTAGCATCCACCGTGCACTCCCCAACTAAACCTTCTTCCCTACTAACAGACTTCTCCCGCCTCAGTAAAGGAGAACGTCACAGCTCATTTGGTTAGTTATCTGATACGAGTACAACCCTAGTATTACATTTGTAAATAGTTTCTTTTTCGACGTGCAAGCTAAACAAATTACTCGAGTTAAGTGGTTCTGCGGGAACTTTGCAGAAAAGTGGTTATGCGGTCACTTTCTTTGAGGGCTCGTAACTAATGCAATTTGCGATAGAAAAAATTCGGGAGCACCTCGAATTCGACATAAAAAAATTTTTCGCAAAATGTCGCTTGAGTGGTTCTTCGTGCACAGAAATATATATACATATACATAATAAATTTTGGTAAGTTATTCTGAATTTCGAGCTTTATAAATTTAATTAATTTTAGAAAAATAGTATCTTCCTCGTGAAAATTGATGTTTTGAGTAGAAATAAGGAACTTAAATAAATAAAGCACTTAAATAAAGGACTTAAATAAGGAACTCAAATAAATAAGGAACTTAAATAATTAGTTGAACAAAATATACTTACCATTTATATTCAGTATCAGGACCTTATTATTTCGTTTTTTGTTTATGTCTTTGCAAAAAAAGATTCTATGGAAAATTTACTATAAAAAAAAGTAAAAAAATCGCCATTATCCGGTATTTACAATACCTAACATTGACTAGCATAACAATAATAGCAATGATCATCAGTATCCGTTATTTCGAGCAATTAAAATTCATTTTTAGAAATGCCGTTCCAACATTCTACGCTGTCTTTGCTCATAGACATGGCCGATAAGAATAAATTGGTTGGCACAGAAAATGTCGTCATTATTTGGTGTATATGGTGGTTACTTCTACATCAAAGCAATTGTCGTTATTATTCGGAATTCACTTTATTTATAGTTTGGCTTTAGATACGCCGTGCTTTTATTGTATTACATTTTCCAGAAATAGTAAGTAAGAATATAATGATTGTACCGGAAAGTGTAGTCATTATCCAGTGTGTATGGATATATATATATATATATATATATATATATATATATATATATATATATCGACACCAAAGCCATTGTCGTAATTCTTCAAAATTCCGTTAATTTAAAATTTGATTTTAAAAATATCGATGTATTAGATATAAGAATAAGTTGATTCGAGCTAAAAGGGTCGTTATTATCTTGTATGCTGAACGATACATGAAGCTCATACACGCTATCATTGAACAGTATTTTTCTTGTAAAAATTGAGGTATTCTAAACTAAGTTTCTTCCAAAAATTCCTTTGCAATAATTCTTTAAAGTAAGTGTTCTCAAATAAGGAAAGTCGCGACTAACTGGTACATTCCCATAGTTAATTCGATAACAACGGAATTTTCCTCATTATCCGAGAATGCATGTATTTCAATTTAAATTTTAGATAAGGTGTCGAAAAACCTAGGACCGCTCTACCTAGACCACGTCATCGGCGACCGCGTACACGTGGACTCCAACCGAGACTAATTTTTAGATAAGTTGTCGAAAAACCTAGGAGCGCTCTACCTAGACCACGTCATCGGCGACCGCGTACACCTGGACTCTATCCGAGACTGATTTTTAGATATTCGGTCGAAAATCCTCGTAGCGTACTACCTACACCCCGTTATCGGCGACCGCGTACACGTGGACTCCATCCGAGACTGATTTTTAGATGTTCGGTCGAAAAACCTCGAGAAGGAGGTATATATCGTTCAGGAAAAATAGTCACGATAGTTACGATAGAGACAGAGAGAGAGAGAGAGAGAGAGAGAGAGAAAGAGAGAGAGAGAGAGAGAGAGAGAGAGAGAGAGTAAATATAATTGATTGCACATAAGTCTATGATACGCAAGCGAAGCGAGTGGTTTTTACTAGTTTTAAATTAAGCCATATTCTAAAACTATCTCGTTAAGAAAAGTAGGGTAATAAGTATTAAACATTTGTGTATAAAGAAAATCAGATAAAAAACGTAATTATAATACGTAACAAAATTACATAGAAATAAGTATACTAAAAAAATGTATACTTTATAAAACCACGTAAAGAAACATTGAAAATTAATACAATAACAATTGACATTAAATATGACATAATTAATGCACGTAAAAAATCATGTGATTTATTATTATTTTTATAGCCTTTTCAAGTCCTCATACGAGTCTTATTTGGCTCGGCATTGCCTGCGTTTGTGAGTACTTAATTTTAGTGCATTAAGTCAACTATTTTCAAGTACTCGCGCAGAGCAATGGGGACCTACAGTTTTTTGTACAGTGAAATATACACGTTGTACACAGTAGAGTCCGAACCACTGCAGTTCAGATGTATAGACACTTATGTAAACAAAGAGGTGTTCCCAAAATCGTCGAATCAGGCTTGAACCCAAGACCCTTCTTTGTACACAATATTAGACTAGCATCAGATTAAGTAGATTGAAACTAGATTTAATTACAAGACCAATTTTTATTATAAAAAATGACGTTATGTAATATGAAAAAAACGTCATATCGATCAAAAGACGTCATTGGATTCGCTGCCGGGGCCGCATCGCAATTAAAATGACGTCATTTTATATGAAAAAAGACGTCTTTTCGATGAAAAGACGTCATTGGATTCGCTCCTGGGGCCGCTTCGCAAACAAAATGACGTATTTTTTTGTTCCAATTCTGGAGACGACCAATTACGTTATGAAATGACGATATTATTTTCTGCAGGAGATCTCTCCTTAGTTTTTCCCTCCATAAGCTAACTTTGTCCCGTGTACCATAGATCAATACAGATAAATCTCCTTTTTCATGAATTTAACCTATGAAAATCAATTCATTTTTACTATTATTAGAGAACCGTATTTACCTATCCAGTAAATCCTTACACTTTTAATTTTATTACCTTCCTGTAACTCAGGAAAAATGATATAAAATACCCTTAATCTTCACTAAATCGTAAGCTTCACTAAATCAATTCGAATTTGGTTCTAGGAAGCAATCTAATAAGTCTCCGCAAGCTTCCCGTACAGACTAAAAAAAGATTCGTGTTCTCCGATTCAAAGAAAGATCCCAGAAGCTTTCACTACGCTTTCTCGTAAGGTTACATGTAATCTTTGTGGATTATTACCTGTAAGGATATTGAAAGAACACATGGTAAGGTTGAAAGAATGTTCATTTCGACTGTTGCCAACAAGCTTTCGAGAAGCTACCCTAAAGGATACGTGAAAGATTCAATCCAATCTTTCGACAATCTTTCCCGAAAGAATACTGCAACCGATTCTGTAATCTTCACTAAATCAATTCGAATTTGGTTCCAGGAAGCAATCTAATAAGACTCCGCAAGCTTCCCGTACAGACTAAAAAAAGATTCGTGTTCTCCGATTCAAAGAAAGATCTCAGAAGCTTTGACTATGCTTTCTCGTAAGGTTACATGTAATCTTTGTAGATTATTACCTGTAAGGATATTGAAAGAATACATGGTAAGGTTGAAAGAATGTTCATTTCGACTATTGCCAACTAGCTTTCGAGAAGCTACCCTAAAGGATACGTGAAAGATTCAATCCAATCTTTCGACAATCTTTCCCGAAAGAATACTGCAACCGATTCTGTAATCTTCACTAAATCAATTCGAATTTGGTTCTAGCAAGCAACCGAGTAAGTCTGCGCAAGCTTCCCCCAAACACACTAAAAAATTCCGAGTTCTCCGATTGATAGAAAGATTCCAGAAGCTTTCACTACGCTTTCTGGTAAGGTTCGATGTAATCTTTGCGGATTATTACATGTAAGGATACTGAAAGAATACATGGTAAGGTTGAAAGAATGTTCATTTCGACTGTTGCCAACAAGCCTTCGAGAAGCTACCGTAAAGATTACGTGATTGATTCAATCCAATCTTTCGACAATCTTTCCCGAAAGAATGCTGCAACCGATTCCGTAAGCTTCTCTAAAGCGATTCGAAGTTGCTTTCGGGAAACTACCAAGTCAGATTCCGTAATCTTCACGTACAGACTAAAAAAAGATTAGAGTTCTCCGATTCATAGACAGATTTCAGAAGCTTTCACTACGCTCTCTTGTAAGGTTCGATGTAATCTTTGTGGATTATTAACTGTAAGGATACTGTAAGAATACATGTTGAACAGCGACGATGGCTCAATCGGTAGAGTGTTGGGCTGGTAATCCAGAGGTCCTAAGTTCAAGCCTGACTCTCGACGATTTGGGGACACCTCTTTGTTTACATAATTGTCTATACATCTGAGCTCCAGTGGTTCGGATTCCACTGTTTGCATCGTGTATATTTCACTGTACATAAAACTGTAGGTCCCCATTGCTCTGCGCGAGTACTTAAAAATATTGGACTCAATGCACTGAAATTAAGTACTCACAAGCGCAGGCAATGCAGAGCCATCCCACACAGCACGGAATATTCCGCAAGCTTACAAATGAAACATACAATCAAGCATGCAATGCAAGATATGCGCAAGCTTCAAGAAAGATTCCAATAAACTTCATCAAAGATTACGATGGAATATTTTATAAAAGCTTGTAGAAAGATTACCGAAAGATTACACAGTAAGGTTGCAAAGAATGTTATTAGGAATATTACGCGCAACCTTACCGGAAGCTCTGATAAAGATTACGAGAATGATTCAATCTGATCTTCCGAGAATCTTACTCGAAAGATTACCGGAGCCTATTTCGTAGGCTTCGCTAAACCAATTGGAAGTCGTTTCCGGGACGCAATCAAGACAGCTTCTGTAAGATTCCCGAAATGATTAAAAAACGTTTCCAGTTCTGCAATTCAGAAAAACACTCCAGAAGTTTTCACTACGCGTTCCCGTAAGATTAAATTTATTCTTTGGGAACAGTTACTTGTAATTCAATCCGATCATTCGAAAATCTTACCCGAAAGAATACCTATTCCGTAATCTTCATTCAACCTATTGGAAGTCGCTTCCGGGAAGCAGTCAAGTCAGCTTCTGTAAGCTTCTCGGAAATACTAAAAAAAATTTCTAGTTCTTCGATTCACAGAATCATTCCGGAAGCTTTCACTATGCTTTCTCGCAAGATTGAGTTTAATCTTTGGGGATTGTTACCTGCAAGCATACTGAAAGACTACATCGTAAGATTGAGAATATCTTCCTTCGGAATTTTACCAACAAGCCTCCCAGAAGTTGTCCTAAAGATTATGAAACACAAGTACAATATTTATGTATAACCTAAACCCTTATATGTTCTAAATACGTTCTAAACATACTTAAACATAAATAAACAATTTATCCACTGGAGTGGGGCGATGATCATATGTAACATTTGATATCATCATTGTAAAGTCGTCGTTAGGTAAGTGGCCTAGATGAATGCTCAGTAATCTTGTTCATTCGGGTTCAATTCCGACCTACAGCAATTTTTTTTTTGTATTTAGTTATTGCAGTTATTAAGAAGTGAAATTTGTATTAAAAATTAATACGAATGAATGAGATTTGTTTTATTTTGAAAACATGTTATTTTAGATTATTCCAAACAAGCTTATCGGAAGTTTTCCTGAAGATTACTACAAAGATTCATACGCAATAATACGTAAATATTTCCAGAAGGAATGATACATTCAATTCCGTAAGCTTCACTAAATCATTTGAATCTGGCTTCCGGAAAGCAATCAAATTAGTCTCTGTAAGCTTCCCAAATAGACTAAAAAGAGATTCGAATTCTGCGTTTCAAATTAACATTCCGAAAGCCTTCACTACGCTTTCCCGTAAGATTGAATTTATTCTTTCGGGACTGTTGCCTGTAAGCGTACTAAAAGATTACATGGTAAGGTTGAGAAAATCTTCATTCGGACTTTTACCAACAAGCCTCCCAGAAGCTCTCCTAAAAATTACGAAATAATTAAAAAATGTTTCCAGTAAGATTTCCGAAACGATTAAAAAAAGTTTCCTGTTCTACGATTGAGAGAAACACTCCGGGAGCTTTCACTACGCCTTCTCATAAAGATTAAGTGAAAGATTCAATCCGATCTTTCGAGAATCTTACCCGAAAGCATACCGACACCTATTCCGTAAGCAGCATTCAATCAAATGGAATTCGCTTCCGGGAAGCAGTCAAATCAGCTTCTATATGCTTTCCGAAAGTACTAAAAATAGTTTCGAGTTCTGCGATTCACAGAACCATTCCGGAAGCTTTGACTACGCTTTTCCGTAAGATTAAATTTTATCTTTGGAGATTGTTTACTGTAAGCCCACTGAAAGATTACATCGTAATCCAAACAGCACGAAAATTCCCCTAGCTTACATATGAAACATACAATCAAGTATTCAATGCCACCAATATGGATGGTTGAAACAAGATTCCAAAAAAACTTCAGCAAAGGTTACGTTGGAATATTGCATGAAAGCTTGTAGAAAGATTATCGAAAGATTACATCATAAGGGTGAAACTCTCTTAATTAGAATTATTACGCGCAAGCTTACCAGAATCCGCTGCAACAATTACTAGAAAGATTCCTGCGGATTTTTCGAGAATGTTTCCGGAAACAATGCAGCAACCGATTCCGGAAGTTTCTTTAAATCAATTGGAAGAACTACTACTAGGACACTTATCCAATAACATCATTATGGTGATAATATCGAATGTTTCATATGATCGTCGCCCCTCTCCAGAGGATAATTAGTTGATTTATGTATTATGTAGAGTGAAACGTGTTTAAAAATGTCAGGGTTCAGTTTGTGTATATATATTGCATTTATGTTTTGTATAAGAGTGATTGATCTTAATAAATGCACACGATATTTAAGTAATCTTCACAATATCGTTTAGTAGCTTGTGGTAGCTGACTTGATTGCTTCCATGAAGCAACTGCCAATTGATTAAATGAAGCTTACGGAATAGGTTTCGGTATTCTTTCGGGTAAGATTCTCGAAATAACAGATTGAATATTTCACGTAATCTTTAAGAGAGTTTCTGGGAGGCTTGTTGGTAAACAACCGAATGAAGATTTTTTTAACCATACTATGTAATCTTTCAGTATGCTTACAGGTAACATCCTCCAAAGATTAAATTCAATCTTGCAGGACAGCGTAGTAGTGAAAGCTTCAGGAAATAACTAAAAACAAAAAAAATTGCTCTAGGTCGGAATTGAACCCGAGTGAACAAGATTACTGAGGATTCATCTAGGCCACTTACCTAACGACGACTTTACAATGATGATATCAAATGTTACATATGATCATCGCCCCCCTCCAGGGGATAATTTGTTTATTTATGTTTAAGTATGTTTAAAACGTATTTAGAACGTATTTTGTTTCGCATTATGAAAACTTTTTCGATTATTTATGGAAGCAACGAGCGGATGTACAATCTACTCTACTTAGTAATTCAGTAAATTGCTATCCTTATTTCATGAAAAATCTATGTCCAAGACGATCATTTGCAAATAAATATAAGATTTAATTCATACAAAAAATCGATCCCACATTTAAAAAAAACAGTAACAAATTCTAGCATGTAGAACGCAATTTTTTTTATGGAAAAACTTACCGTCCCGTCCTATCATAGATAATCGATGAACTACTAAATGTCAGTGTAATCAACAATCTCATAAAATTTTTAATATACTTATAATATATATTTATATATAATATTTATGTATAATATAATATTATGTTAAACTGTGAGAACGATAGCCTCAAATAAAAATTGTAGTTCTATTTTTTTTATTAAGTATGCATATAAAACTAAAATATAAACATAAATGTTAATTTAATATTTTTTAGCTTGATTGATTTCCGAACTTTAATCATAGAAATTTATTTTATAACATTTTTGTAATACATAATAATAATTATTTTTATTGAACATCTTGTAACCATTCGATAATAATAACATACTTTTGTGAAACATACATACAAATACAAATAACCAAAAATTGTGTTTACAATGATTACAAGATGAAGTTTGAATTCTTCAAAAATTGGTTAAGAATAGTAGTAAATACATATAGAATGAAAAATCCGATACGAGATTTTCTAACATTGTTTTGTTAACAACAAATTACTTTGGATAATCATGCACAATTTTAAGATAGTACCCATCGGTATCTATTATAGGACGGGACGGCAAGTTTTTCCATAAAAAAATTGCGTTCTACATGCTAGAATTTGTTACTGTTTTTCTTTAATGTGGGATCGATTTTTTGTATGAATTAAATCTTATATTTAATTGCAAATGATCGTCTTGGACATAGATTTTTCATGAAATAAGGATAGCAATTTACTGAATTACTAAGTAGAGTAGATTGTACATCCGCTCGTTGCTTCCATAAATAATCGAAAAAGTTTTCATAATGCGAAACAATCCTGTAATATATTATGGGCACATTTTTCATGTGATAATGTCATGTAAGAACATCATTCCTATATGTACACTCGGATACTATTGAACTTTGAATAATATCGAATTAGTGCTATGCTTTGCGCATGTTTGTGACCGGTCACAGAACGCTCTATTTACCGGAAGTACGGTGACCTAACCTCCCCCACTAAATACGGCGTAAGAGTGATCAGTCATTAATTAACGTCAGCTGGAATGCGCAGGACGTGGTGGCAATCGCAGTTATTCCCACAATTCTACCGACAGTATCTTTTCACAGGCTATCCACCTTTTCACATGTCACAATTTGGTCGAGTGTTTATAATGATGAATACATATATATTTATAATCCTTCTCCGATTTAAACAATTATTTATTTATATCAACTCAATTGCTTCTTATAACAAAAACTTGCCAATTTCTTTATTGATATCATAACTTTCTTTTGCTATATTAAAATTGAAATTTATGTAAAATCGAAGGTATAGAGAAGAAACACTAAAGAAATGGTAGTCTGTCCAACAGATCCTTCAAGCAAAGATGTTTACGCATTCATATTGATATAGATAGATGAAAATTTCAAGTTATTCAGCTTCATGTATAAGCATCATGTTCTTTCAGTGTCTGTGATTCACTCATTTACGAGGTAAAAGAAGACACATATATTAACATAATTATTTGTTGAACTAATTAGAAATACCTTTTTAAGCATTGCATTATAATCACATTTCTTATCAACCATTACTAAGGGAATAAACGTACACAATAAACCTGCTAGAATATTATTTACATTATTATTGAAAGTTTGACTTTAATTTACACAGTGAAAATAGACTTTTAGAATAAGCACTCTGAATTTTCACCACATAAGGGATATCGAGATTTTAAAAATTAACTTTGATTAATATAATGAAATAACTGTATAGATAGAGAAAACACTTAGAATTTTTGTGACATTGAGATATTAAGAGTTGCAAAATTAATCTTCAAGTTTTACATGAAGAAACGACCTTATACTTGCCAGCCTTTTACCTTGAAAAGGTTTTTTTTTGGGGGGGGGGGGAAGATTTCACTACTTTTAAAAAGTATGTAATACCTAAATTACAAAGAATTGTTAACATCAACTGAATAAGTTATAAATTTAAAAATTAATGTGTATATGCTCACTGAAGATGGCCGCGGCAGTTGTACTAGTATTTGTCACTAGCGCCCTAGTTCTAAAAGTGTGCGCGCGTGCTCAGTCTGTGGCGTCGGTAGGTCGCTCTGTAGTCCTGGGGTTATCGACGTTACGTCTGCTATACCGTCAGTGTTTAACCTCTCGCGTGATTAACTTTGTCGCTGCTAAAGTATTTTAAAATTGTTGCTACGGGATCGAAACTCGTACTCAGGAGCAACTATAAATGGTCAGCTACTCCGAGGAGTGATTTCTTTTGGGACTTGTACACTGTGGTGATGGGAAACTTGTGCTTTCCCTTGGTCGATCATTGCTGTTTGGAGTCAGATAAGTTTTTTTTTTTTATTTAAATTATTGAGACATTTTGTTGATTTAAAGCACCGGTGCTTTGTTAAAAGAATCAATGCTGCTTCGAAATTTGTGTGTTACGTCTTAAGAAGACTTTGACGTCTCCCCTGGAATGGCATGCCGAAGCTAGTGCACAAGTGTTCGCTAAAGTTTTTTGTAGTGAGAAGTACAACAGTGTTGTAGAGTGTTTTAATAAACATATTTAATTAATTTACATGACTTGACCAGTGCTTTTGACTTTTTGTAGTTTTTAAATTATGTATATGTGTGAATAAGTGTAAATCACTATGGTGTTTTTCAATAATTATTGTGTGAATTTGTGGATCTGAAGTGTGATTTGTCGAGAACAAGCAAAAAATGGTATAGTTATTTTCACTTTTTTTCCTACACATAATAATTTAATAATAATTCACATAATATATATGATAATTCACATAATAATTTATTTTATGTTAAAGTGTTTTGTGTTGTTTGGCTCTGTTTCCCTGGATTTGAATGGACTTATTGGTGTATGTTCATGTAAGACCTATCTGATTGAGTTCGTCTTTTGGAGCAAAGGCCGTCTCTTTCAGATTGCTCTTCCTGGGTTTGACTAAGTTTTGATGTGTAAATAGTGGGTCTCAATAATTGTGCACATTGAATTTAGTTTGTGGGTTGGCTTAATTATTTGTTTTATTGCCTATGGAATTGATAATGACTTTTGCCGACTAAGTTTTGTTTGTGCATGAATAGAGGAATACTTATGAACTCAGTGCTTCGTGCAAGTGCGTTGCTTTAATTTTTTTAAATTATAGTTTGAAAGTTTTATTTGTGGGTCCAATATGGGATATTAATAATGCTTTTGGGGTGCCTGTCTATTAAGTTAACTATTTGCTTGTTTTGTTATTTGACAGACTCCTATGCTAAACTACTCTGTGGTACGTTAAACTATTTATATTGAGTTTGGGGTATGTGAAAACGGCGTTGGAAGTGCAAACTGTGAATCTTTCAACGTCTTTTATCTTGGTACACTGTGTTCAAGTGGTTCCAGATGTAACGAGACTTTTCTTAATGGAAAAGCATGTTTTGCTTAGTTATAAAGAGAACTTGTGATAGCATACAATTTTACAAGCGAAGAATTCTTGTGACATGACAAGCTAGTGACATTTTCATTTTTTAGTATCGAAGAAAGTTTTTAGTGTTTGCAGTGCATGTTTTTCTATCTCTATTAAGAATTTACGCAACTGTCATGTTATAAAGCGAAGGAATTCCTGTGAGAAGTTAGTAATGTGCACAGGATTTTTTCAAGATTTATCAAGGGGCGCGGTAGCGCCACGATGGCAAGTATAAGGTACGTCAGTACGTACGCCGCCGTCGGGCGCAAGCCAGACCCTATATATACTTTAAATTAGCCCTGTTGAAAACTCAACATACAGTTATCTTCGCATTAACAGCTTTGTTTGTTGCATATGAGCACCCAGATGAAAGCTTGCGACAAAACTAACAAAATGACATCGGGGTCATATTTTGTGAAATTGCTTCTATCAAAAGTTATTGCGAAGTGAAAGTTCGGGATCACGAATTCTCTTATACGAAAATTCTTCTCCCGGAGAAATTGTTCTCCGCGGAAGTACGTCATCGTGACGTCAGTCTACGTATACTATTGTATGTTATGTATATATGTGTGTATGTACAGTTTATATATGTGTGGAGACGAGACGAGCAGACGTATCTATATTATTTTACAACTAGGGGATCATTTGCGCGCGTAAACGCGCGCGTTGGTTTTGTGGTATATCAACTTTAAATGTATTATGTGTAGTAGGTTAATGTATATTAATTTATTAATATTATTCTTTAAATAATTATTTTGTACAAATTAAATATATTAAATATATTTTTATTAAATTGATGGTTATTAAATAAAATTGATAATTTAAGAAATTTTATTGTATCAGACGTTGCAAGTATAGAAGCACTGCGCATATGCTCGACGACACAATAATCACTCTACATTTCTTATATCACTAAAAACTTTGTATTAACTCTTTATTTATTTTTCAAAAATTAAAATAAAACTAAAATTTTTTTTCTTTACTCTATATTCTCTTTGATTCTCTCTTTAAGTATTTTGATAATTCAATTATTCACAGCTTTAACATTATCTAAAATTTAACTGAAGGAAAAAACATTGTCACAAATTCTTTAAAATATTATAAATTCATTAATACTATAAATTAATTTGTCTCTGTTCTTTAATTTCTCGATTCTCTGCTCTTTTAAATACTTGTCTTTCTTGAGTTGAATTATAAAAATTATTCAGGTTTCAAATTAATACAAATTTTACTTAAAAACATTTTCTTTGAAATGCTTTAAAATCTTTATTCTACTCAATAATTCAACTTTAAACAAGCTCGTATAAGGCTCTTTTTCGTCTATAGGAAAGGTAATAGCCATTAACAATCTCTATATTATTCAATTGCCCAACTTTAAGAAAAATATTTCCTTTCAATAAATATCTTAAATATTATTTAAATTAATTTGTCTCTCTGTTCTTTAATTTCTCGATTATTTTTGCGGAAAAGCAGTGAAGTAAACCCACTTTCCTCTGACACAGTTCACGCGGTGACACTGCCTTTGATCTCTACAATTCTTATATCACTAAAAACGTTGTATTAACTCTTTATTTATTTTTCAAAAATTCGATTAAAATAAAACTAAAAATTTTTTTCTTTACTCTGTATTCTCTTTTATTCTTTCTTTAAGTATTTTGATAATTCAATTATTCACAGCTTTTACATTATTTAAAATTTCACTGAAGAAAAAAAAATTCTCACAATGATATGTTGAGGTCAGCTATGGCAGATCTTCAAACAAGCGCAACTTCGTTTGTCCATTGATTTACCACGTAACGTCGACCCTAGCGAATGGATAGATCAAGCTTTTCAGGAGATTGTAGAGCATTTAAAAAAATATGCTAAAAAACCAACAGATAAAATCGGGGTGACTGTTAATTGCGCGAGTTTTGTAAATGGTAAAATGTGGGTGTCTGTTAGATTCGTTAAAGAATTAAAGTTTGAGGATGTAATGGATATTTTCAAAAAAGTTAGGCAGAGTAAAAAAAGCGTTGCGATAGACGAAGCGTTGGAATTTAAAACTACATATATTGAGATGGATGATTAATACAAATTATTTTTTTATGTACAAAAATTTATTTATTAATAACATTTTATTAGAAAATAATATTTTTCTATTTACCGCCTTTGATTAATTTACACATATACACACTAATAAATTTGTTGTTGTTGCTGTTGCTCTTCCATATATTCTATATCTAAAATATCTACAGTATTCAATGGTTTGTCACGCGTAAAAATTGGGTGGCGAAGGCCTCGGGCGTCTTGCACAGCGACATTGAAAGCAGGTAAGATGAGATTCACGTGCACAGCAGAGAGACCTATGCTGACAAGTAAGATGTAGGCAGAATTCGGTAAGAAGCCTTTATTAGTGAAAATGCCACGAAGACTGTAGTCGGCCGTAACGCGCTTGAATATCTTGCACGCAGTGTCGGTCCAACGCCCGCCGTGCGCAGCATGGGGCCCAGTACAGGCTAGAGCACACAAGATGGCTCGGGGCGGCAGGGTCAGAAATTCTTCTTCAAGTTCGTATATCCCCATCGTTTCGTGTAAACTCGAAATCTCGTAATGCTCTCCCGTATCGAAAGCCAGACACTTGCGTGTATCTTGTTTTACTATGCAGCGCACTGGTTTTCCAGCTACTCGTAAAGCAATCATCATCTTTGGCTACATAAAAAAACATGAAAATTATTTTTTCACGCGACAATGAATTGTCGTAAAAGTTGCAGTTTTAATTTTTTACCTTTAATTCATGTCTTGATAATTTCTTTATGAGGGGAACACCTGTATCTTCTGTTTTGTAACATCCCCGTAACTGGGCAATAGTAGTACATGCGTAAAATGTTAAAGAAGTCTGTCATATCAGCCTCTAGCCGTGCGTACCTATCATCCTCTTCGATAAGTTGCATGTAAAAGGACGAGGGTGTGTTGAAACAAGAAAGCCGTAGATCCTTGTCTTGATGTATATGTGTATCGATGTTACGATAACCGATGTCGAGAAGAGAGACGGAAGCCATTTTTTTTCACGAGCGGTGGGGAACTGTCGAGGGTAGCCAGCGCTGCTTGTAGTAAACAACTGAAAGCTAATGAGAACGTCTCAGTCATCTCGAGTTACAAGCCCCCGCTAAAAGAGTGGGGGGTGTGCGGCACGTGGCTCGACACTAGCACCACTAGCGGCTAACGTAGCTTTAAAACAGACCGCTACTAGCCTTTTTTAAATTTCGACGCTAGCAAAACAAGCCCCGCTCGCCGCGCCCGGCAAAGCAGCTTGTCCCCGTATCGCCGCCGCCGCCGCCGCCGCCGCCGACTAAATATGCTTGATTCGGAAAAATTAATTTAGTTTAAATTTCGCTGTTGCCATAGAATCATCGTCGCCGACATGGGTATTCGTTGGTCTCATCCTTGGACGAGTATAATATGCGGTCCAACGTCTTGTGGAAAATCCTCTTTTATAAAACGTTTTTTAAATTTTCTCGATCAGATGGCGAACGTAAAATTTGATAGAATTTTGTTCTACTATGCAGAGTGGCAGGACGGTTACAAGAGCGAAAATTTTTTTAATAATGGTAAAACTATAGAGTTTCGCCAAGGCCTACCAAATCCCGAGGACTATTCAAACGATCCGCATCTGAAAAAGTTATTGATAATCGACGACTTGATGCGCGAAGCTTCGAATCACGTCATCGTGGATCTCTTTACGAAAGGCTCGCATCACAAGGGAATATCGGTATTTTTTATAACACAGAATCTGTTTCACAAGGGAACGCATGCTCGAGATATAAGTCTCAACGCCTCGTACATTGTACTGTTTAAAAATACTCGAGACCGCGCACAGATCCAACATCGGGCTCGCCAAGTCTACTCCGAAGACCCAAAGTTTTTAAAAGAGGCGTATCAAGATGCAACTACGAAACCTTTTGGCTACTTGATGATTGACTGCAAATAGAGCACACCGGATGAGTTTCGCTTCAGAACGGCCATTTTCCCCGACGACGAGCACCAAATTATTTACTTACCAAAGTATACGACTAGCTCTCTCGAACAATCTATTTAATGTAAAATAACCAAACGCGGGGCGGTATTCTTCAGTCCTGAAACAACCATGCCGAGGCGCACATCGTCGTCTACAGACGGCTCGGATAATAGTAAACCACCGTTTGAAAAAAAATATATCACACTTTTGGACGCTCTCAGACATTCGGATAAAAATCAACGTATAGCTCTTTTAAAAGTCGCCGACAAAAAATTAATTAAATACATTTGCGAGTGTGCGTTAAACGTTTTGCACGGTACAGTGTCGTTGAAAAATCATCAAAAAAGTAAACTGAAAAAACACAAAAACATTTTAAGAAAACTTGCCTCTAAAGCAAAAAATAAAAACTCGTGGAAAAGTAAAAAACCCGTCATTGTGCAAAAAGGTGGCAGTTTTCTTCCATTCTTATTGTCACCGATACTAGAGGGTGTACTGTCAATGTTCCGTTAAAATTATTTATAATGTCGAGTATAAAGAAAATGGTATTAATACCAAAGGAGCAGCTCGACAGAATACAGAGAGAGGCCAGCACAGCCCATACTGTGACGGTAGCGGCAGCGGCTCCTACATCGGACCCTGTAGACACTAGCAGCACCCCCGCTGCGTTTGTGTCTACCCAGACTGCAGGAAATCATCTCACACGTTTGGACGATGAAATGAGAAAAATTCTCGATTCGAGAACGTACCCAAACGAGCAAGAACGTTTAAAAGATTATTTGAGTGTTTTACGACGATATTTATTCTTTGTAGAAGAAAAACGCAACGCCACTCGGGCTGTGGAAGCTGCAGACTCGGAGGCATTATCGGACGAGTTGATTATTCAAAGCGTTCCGACGGTTTACAAGAGAATCACGCAGTTGTTGTTGAACCACTTGAAGGCCCGCGGCGATCGCATAACCTGGAGTGCCACTGGTGTCGTAACTATCGACGGCGAGACCATTAAAAATTCAAACATTATAGACTTGATGAACGAGGCTGCGCGCTCGCGGAAAAAAATCAAAGCCATCGGTAGAAAAGAGTTTGCTAAATTACTTCGCGATATCAACGTGCCAAAAGAATTTGTAGGAAACCCTGATTTGTGGAGTATCGGTGGCGCCGAGTCGTCGAGCAGAGACTGGAGCAAATTCAGCATCGACGACGAAGACGACGACGAGGCGAGGGCCGATTTCAAGACACCGAAAAAACGTTTCAACGAAAGTGATTTTGATCGTCTTATGAATTCAAAGGTTACGCTTAGAAACCGCCCTGAAAAAGTGCCTTCCACTTCTACACCTAAAAAACGATGGTTAAAAAGTCCGTGAACAAACGTTTGAAAAAACAATATTTTGATCCGAAGAAAGCAACAGCATTTTCTGGTGCAAGAAATTTGATTCGTAAAAATAAAAATAAAATTTCCCCCGATAAAATTAAAAAGTGGTTTACGAAACACGACGCTTACACTCTACACAAAATTATACGACGAAAATTTCCGCGGTTATTTTACAATGTGGAAGATATAGACCAAGTTTGGGAGGCCGATCTGATGCAGCTTACCTCTATAAAAAATCACAACGACGGAATAGGCTACATACTCGTTGTAATAGATGTTTTGTCTCAATTTGTGTGGGCTCAGCCCCTTCGCGACAAAACTGCGCTCGAAGTCACAAACGCATTTAGAAAAATTCTCAAAAACGATCGTCATCGAGTGCCACACACGCTGCAAACAGATCGTGGAAAAGAATTTGTCGGGAAAACGTTTCAAAAATTTCTCAAAGACAACGACATACATTTTCGAACTGTAAGCAATCCCGATGTAAAAGCCGCGGTTGTCGAGCGTTTCAATAGAACTCTGAAGGAGCGCATGTAGAGATATTTTACGTACAAAAATACAAAGCGATATATTGACGTTTTACAACTACTGGTTGACGGTTACAACAATACTCTGCATTCTACGATTAAAATGGAACCGGCGAGTGTGACTTTATATAACGCACACAAAGCCCGAGACAATTTAGTTGCACGTGCGCTCCGAAACCAGCCTCGTCGAAAAAAATCAAAATATAAAGTAGGTGCACACGTGCGTATAAGTCGAGAAAAAAATATTTTCGAGAAAGGTGCCGAAAAATCTTGGAGCGAAGAAGTGTTTAAAATTACAAAAGTTTTGAGGCGGCAAGGTTTATTTATCTACAAACTAGTCGATCTACAAGGCGAGGATATAGAGGGTTTTTTCTATCCGGAAGAATTATCTGCTGTACATAAATCGCGTGTCGAGGAGCGCGAGTATAAAATTGACAAAATTTTGCGTTCGAAAGGACGTGGCAAAAATAAACAATATTTCGTAAGTTGGGTTGGATATCCGGATAAATTCAACTCGTGGATACCAGCTGCAGACTTGAAAAATATTTAAAAAAAATGTATCAGACAAATTTCACGCTAGTTCTCCCGAGCAACAGCAGTGCAAAGTATTTTCCAAATAATACGACTACGTGCTTCTCGACTCGCCTACCCAAAGAGATCGAACTCTACGGGCGGTGGGTCGTAGGCATATCGGAAATACACATTCCATGCACAACGCTGCATCTGCGGCACGAAGAGTGCTCTCTCAAGACGAGCGAGAAGGAGGAGCCTCGATACTTTCAGCACGGCACCTATCCCAACATACGAAGTCTTGTCGACACAATAAACGAGACTCTCGTATTGACGAGCAAAGATAAACTTTGCATGAAATTATTCTACAACGAAAGAGGTGGCTATGTGTCTGTCGGATTACTCACAAAAGATGGGCATACGAAAATGTGTAAAACACCCGAACTATCTCTCCCCGTACAGCGCGTACTCGGATTCGAGTTTGGTATAGAACCCACAGATATGAGCGAGCAGATTGACAATTATCAAATACGTTTCGTAGGTACACAGCCTGCGAGTTTTTCCAGAACAGTTCCGGATCAAATGTTTGTGTATAGCAATATATGCGAACCCTGCATAGTTGGCGACACTTTTGCACCGCTTCTGCGCATAGTCAATGTGGAGGCGAAAAGATTTCAATTCGGTAGTACTATGGTGAAAAGTTTCGACCCTGTACATTACGTTCCTGTACTCGTAAACAGATTTCAAACGATCGACATAGATATAAGGGACAACCTCGGCAAACCGATAGCATTCGAGTTTGGGACGTTGACTATTACGCTACACTTTAAAAAAGCAACGGTCTGAGTGATTTAAAAAAAATGAGTTTTTACACAGTTTACGATCAGTCGGGCTACGGAGGCCGCGGCATCAATCACGTATACGTTGGCTCGCCGCGCATGCGAGGCCATGGCCTAGGCTCGTGGTTTTCTGGAATATTTCGAAGTGCATTACCATTCCTCGCCAAGGGAGCTCGAGCCATCGGTAAGGAGGCTTTACGCACCGGCGTTAACGTTCTCGAGGATATGGGTGAAAACATATCGTTCAAAGATTCGCTTCGAAAACGCGCTAGCGAGTCTGGAGATAACCTAAAGTGGAAAGCTACCGAAAAATTATCAGAAATGATGCAAGGATCGGGGTATAAACGTCTGCGCGCGACGAGTTTGCCTCAGTCTCCATTCGCTCTCACCCCGCGGCGCATCGTTTCACCGCGTCGCAAGAAGCGTAATACATCGGGACAAAAAAGAAAAATCAAGAAACGTGTAACAAAGCGGCGCATAAAACCGTTGAAGCGCTTGACTCGAAAACGCAAGAGTAAGAAAGCAAAGAAAAATAGTCAAAAGAGGAGGAAGAAGGCAAGAAAAACTAAAACGCGTGATATTTTTGGATAATTGAGTGTTAACTGTGACAATGTTGTTTTTACATAGCCATTCGGAGGCGTGCCTCAAGACCGAGCTCGATCTGTTTTCCCTACCCCCCACGCAAACGGCCATAGAATCGAGCAGATGGGTATCTTACAAACCCGTTTCGTCGTTGAGCGACGAGAGTCCGATAGAGTTTTGCATAAATTCTCAAAACGAGGATTATTTAGATCTCGCCCACACAATGATAAAAGTGAATGTCCAGATAACCCCTTTAACGGCGAGCACCGACAAACAAGTAGCCCCCGTCAACAACTTTCTACACTCGATATTCAACCAAGTTGACGTTTACTTGAATCAAAAATTCGTCTCACCACCCAATAATGCATACCCGTACCGTGCGTATCTCGAAACTCTTTTGAATTACGGCCCCGCGGCAAAGCATTCTCATCTATCTACAGCCATGTGGTCGTCTGACACTGCAGGCCATATGGACGAGCAGCCCGGCGCTACTGACCCTAAGAATGCCGGGCTCGTGGCTAGGCAGGCATGTCTGTCAGAAGGCAAGCAATACGATCTTCTAGGACATCTCCACTGCGATATTATGAATCAAGATCGTTTTCTCATAAACGGTGTCGAAGTGCGATTGAGACTTGTGCGCTCGAAACCCGCGTTCTATCTCATGAACGCATCGGCAACAGAATACAGCGTAAACATTTCGGAAGCCACTCTCCTCGTTCGACGTGTAAAAGTATCACCCGCTGTTTTAATAGCACACGCCAAGGCACTGTCGTCAGTGACGGCAAAATACCCCATCACGCGTGTAGAAGTAAAAACTTTTACTATGCACAGCGGCATAATCGGCGATTCTTTGGAAAATGTGATTCTCGGGCAATTACCTAAAAGAATGATTCTAGGCTTTGTCGATAATAAAGCCTTCAACGGTGAGCGAACGTTAAATCCGTTCAACTTTCAAAATTTTTCAATCAATTTTCTATCTCTGTACGTTGACGGTACGCAAATACCGAGCAAGCCGTTACAGCCGAAATTCGTCAAGAAAAATCCAATGTTTGTCGAGGCCTATCATACCTTGTTCTCGGGTACTGGAATACATTATATGAATGAAGGTAATGACATTGAAAGGGCCGATTATCCCAACGGCTACTGTCTCTTTGCATTCGATCTCACACCCGATCTATCGGCTCATTACTCTGGGCATTGGAATCTCGTCAAAAGCGGATCCGTACGAGTCGAAGTTCGCTTCGATAAACCGCTAACTACAACTATAAACTGTATACTCTATGCAGAGTTTGACAACGTCTTAGAAATAGATGCCGCACGCCAAGTCGTAATAGATTATAACTCATAAGTTTTACACCCTTAGTGGTAGAAAAACGATACGATGAGAATGTGTGTGTGGGGGGAGCGGTGGCAAGAGAGTGTGCGACCGCATGCTGTGCATTAGTCGCTCCCGAACTCTATAAGCGACACGTGCTCCGCCTCTTTCGTCTACGAGTATGGAGAAAACAGACTACATAATAGACATACAGGCTTTTCACGACTGCAACGGGGATTTTCTTCCAAAAGAGATTGCCGTCTTGGGTGTGGATTGCAACTATCTCGCACATTGGCTAGTGAAACCCCCGTACGATTGCGGCAATCTGGCGAAAGGAATACTCGCCACAAACACATATCTGACCTGCTATCATCACGGCATTGAGTAGTTCGATGGCGAGTCCAATATAGACGACGTCTAAAAAGTGCTTCGCGACGTGGCTTGAAGTGCTATGCGTATATATGTGCGCGGTGTACAAAAACAAAAATTACTCGAACGTATTTGAGGCAGACATATAATTAACGTGGAAGAGTTTGGCTGCTCAAGTTTTAAAAATCTCCCTCGCGTCAACGAACATTTTTGCTTTTTTCACGGAAGAAAAAGAGAATACTATATCTGTGCTTTGGGGTACGTGTACAAGCTACGTTTGTGGATTATGCGCTCGCTATATACAACACACGACGCAACTACAAATAACGACAAGCCCTCAAAAGATACTCCAGACGTCACAAAACCGGCAAAAGGTAAAGACAAAGAAGTAGTCGAGTGTGGTGACAAATTAAAAGAAACAAATATAAAAACGCAATCCACTGCTAGCGCTAGTAGCGGTGCGTACAGAAGTGCAGAGGACCCGCTCTACGATCACATGATCGATGAACTCGCTACAGATTCTACAGAGTCTCAAAAACATACCAGTGTCGACCGTGGGTGTCTTCCCTGCCGATCGGATTCCGTTTATGTTAACGAAACCTTGTGCACTTGTGGTTAATACCGATGACAGCAGCAAACCAGGTTCGCATTGGGTTGCAATCTACATCGACCTATCCGGCGAGGGAACTTTCTTTGACAGTTATGGACTCCCGCCATCCGACCCAAATCACATCGATCGACTTAGACGAAATTGCCGTGTCTACGATTGGAACATCCAGCAGTTGCAGAGCCTCGATTCTGACGTCTGCGGGCATTATTGTATTAGTTTCTTGTTTCATATGTCTCATGGTTACACTCTTTCTCATTTTCTTTCAAAATTTTCAACTGATACTATTTTAAACGATAGCTTAGTTGTCGAACATGTAAATAGTATAAAGAAGCGTTAGCACAATTGTGTCAGATTCAAATGTCGCGAAAAAAGAGTGCTTTGTACAAGCGACCAAATTTGTAAACCGAAAAATTATGTGTGTATGGATTAGCTATAAATACCGTGTACAACTATTCGCGACAGTCATTCCGCCAAGATGGGGCCTAATCAAAGCAAGCCAAACTACGCTCCGCTCATAAATGAAGGGGAGAAAAATGAAAAAAAAAATTCGTCATCCTCCTCCTCCTCTTCGTCAAATTCACAGTGTAAAAAATATACAGAAAAATACTCTACAAATACAAATACAATACCTAACAAAGATGGTTATAAAAGATTTTGAAAATTGTACAATGTGCGAAACATGTAAAACGTCGTTGTAAAAAATATATATGTATACCATATTGTAACGGTTTTATGTACAATATATTCATGTGTGTCTAAAAAAGTATTTTTTCTCATTTTCCTTAATAGCCTCATCCTGTCCCGACCGTTTTTTTTTTAGAGTCTCGGAGACGTTTAACCCGCTTGACATATTACACCGATATATTCCGGTGTCAAATTTCACTTGAACTCGTTTGAAAAAAAACTTGGATGCTGTATGCAGATGTCAATTTTCCCACAATCGGCATCTTTTTATTTTAAAATATATTTCATGTGACAGCTGTTTCTAATTTGAAATACATTTTCCGGTCGCTTAAAGTATAGCAGATGCACGCACTTGTCGTGCGGGAGAAGACCAGCGAAGAGCCAGGCTCCCCCTCGCCAACCTCCGCTCGCCTAGTTTCGGGACTCATATAGTATACATAGATATACTCGAGTGTAACGCCCTCCGTGTATAGATATAGTTCAATGCTTTTCCCGGACTTTGAAAATTTTCGTCTGCGCTCTCTCGGGCTCTCTCTCTCTCTCCTACGCACACTCCAGCATTTCTCTCTCTCTCTCTCTCTCTCTCTCTCTCTCTCTCCCACGCACAGCATCTCTCTCCCGGGCGACGGCGGCGGCGCGGTGCGCGGGTCCAGCTCACCACCGCGGGGAGAGCTCCACCAGCGGGTGGCGCGCGGGTCCAGCTCACCTCCGCTACGGAGCGCTCCAGCGGGAGGGGGTGGCGGGTCCAACTCACCACCGCTACGCGCGGACCGCGTGCTCCCTCCCCCCACCCGCTCGCGAGCTCCCACCCCCCACCCGCTCGCGGCTCCCTCCCCCCCACCCGCGCACATGGCTGGCTCGCGCTCGCTGATTGGCTCGGGTATACCGTGCCTCACTGACGTCACTACACCAGATGTCTGGCGCCACTAGGCCACGCCCACGTCGGCGGGGTAGAGCGTGCCTCTACTACTAGCGATCATGACTACGAGACGAAAGGAGGCTTATGCCATAATTTTTGAGTTTATTTGTACTGAATTATTACCGACTGCTAGGATAAAGCTCATTTTCAGCGACTTTGAAATGGGGATAAGGTTGACAGCTGGGCTGACTTGGCCAGAAGCGCGGTTAGTTGGTTGCAATGCTTATTTTGATCGAGTAAGTTGTTATCAACAATTTATAAAAAATGTGTTTAAGAGGAAAGATACCTTAAATTAAAAAAAACCATTCTATTTTTACATGACTTCAATTATTTTTATGATACTCTAACCTAAAAAGTCACCTTCAGATCAAGTCATATTCTCTCATTTCGTAAATATAGTACATTACGATACAAGTGCGCAACGTAGGTCCATAAATCAAGTTTAAGGACATAAATCAAGTTTAAGGTAGTTCACTTAAGGTCAGACTCTCCAGTGGTTCTCAACCGATTGGTTCGACAATATAGGACTGAGCACGTGAGTAAATGAAAACAAAGATTACCACTACTGCCGCACGCACACGTAAGAAGCGTATCCTTAATACGTCCGTGTAAATAAACACATACGAGACTTCGTAGTGAATAGAGAAAATAGTTAACTTTGCATTACAATTACTTGGAATCTAAACGGGCAATCGTTACCAAATTTTTTTAAAACTTCAAAGTGCAATATCTCGATTTTGGCACGGACAAATGAGCTGAAATTTTGCGCGTATATTAATATCACCATAATGAACGTATACGAAATTTCGTGAAAATCCAAAGAAAACTGTTTTTGGGATGAACAACTTTAAGCAGATTTGGAAGACCAAAATTCATGAATTAGATTTTTGCAAGTACTGAAAAATTTGAGTAGTTATACAGCGAGTATGGTTTGGTAAAATTGTTGTCACTTTTTCATATTTTAAGATGTATCTGTCTCCTTAATTACAAAATTGTTGGGTTAAATAGCCATTTATAATCGCTTGAAACCAATATCGAGAACGATCGAAGAATCTCCTGAAATGCAGCTCATAGCAAAAAAAGTCTTAGCTCTAGCATATCTACCGTCAAACCAAATTATTACTGAATTTGAGCGACAGGTTGAGGTTGTAAATTCTGGCGATGAACAAATCTCTCGCAAACTCCAGGATCTTTTTCGATATTTTAAAAGATTTTGGATTAATATCGTCAAGCCAGAAGGTTTTAGCGTATTTGGTTTGTCCATACGCACGAACAATTGTTCAGAAGCTTTGAATTCAGAACTAGCTCACGGTCTCGGAAAAAGACCCGTTATGTGTGAATATATCTTAAGTATTTAAACCCTTTAACGTGACAATTGCAATTTCCGGTACAGTTAGTTCAATGCATTGCCAGAAAACGAAAACTTATGAAAATACGTATTCCACTATTCTTTGGATGAAATTATTTGGTCGCATGATTTTCTGATGATCTGTAGAAGTAAAGTTGTACAGATTACACAAATGTACAGGCTCATAACTCGAGATTTGAGGTGCCGAAGAGCGGTATAATAAAGTACAGCAGCCGCATGCACTTCATACGTTTTGTGCTTTTTCGCTCTGTCACATCGAAACTGAACATGTACATTCGGCGAAATTTTCTAACCAACTATTTTATTAATCAATAAAGTGCTTTTTCAAAGGTTTTCCGAATGTACATCATCAGATTCGAAGTGATTGTCAGCATGAACTACGCGGGGCGTATGAAACGCATTCTTCTGCTACACCTTACATTGCACTTCGGAACCTTAAATCTCGAGTTATAGGCCTGTACATTGCGTTAAACTTTGTACAGTACTTTATTGACGTATGACAAAACTGCTTACAAAGGCTAGTCAGTAGATAGGCTATAGGCATACTGGAACATAGGCGTTCTGGAACAATGGATCCCCTCTCTTTTCTGTTCCAGTACACCTACAGTATACTGGAACAGTGAATCCCCTCCCTTGTTGTTCTAGTATACCTACGGGTTCTGGCATGCACTGCCCCTCTCTCAAAGCCAGAACCCGTAAGAAGAGAGGGGAATTACTTCCCCCCCCCCCTCTTTTGTTCCAGTTTGCCTATAGCTTTCTCTACTTATCTTTTTTTTATTTTTTTTTATTTAATTTTTTTCTTACCAATTTTTGTATGACTGATAAAACATTTTCATTAGTTTAACATTGTGTAATGCACATTCAGTCTTATAAATAGGATTATGGTTTATGCACATAGTTACACATTTAACAGAAGATCTTGAAGAACATCCATATTGTTGAATGTTGTGAACTGGTAATTTAAAACGTTGCAACCACTTTTTCCTTAGATCATCTAAGACTAAAATTTTGTTAGCATCTTGCAACGATTCACGGAGCAGGTTTCCAATTTGACAGTAATCAAGCCCATTCGTGTTCCAGGCTATTCCATGATAATTACGTTTGAGCCACAAATTTTCTGCTTGCAGTTCATTGGAAAGTCTATGGAATGAGAACGGTTTCTTAAATAGATGAACTATAGGATCTCCACTGTGATTAAGAGGAATAATTGCTATTTCCTTTAGAATATAATCACCTCCCATTTGCTTAAAGCCAACCATGTCTACTGCGTACTCCATTTTTTTATTTATTTGTTTTTTAAACAAGCTTCTTTACCTCTCTACTAACAGGATTGTACTGAGTAATGCGATCATGCAAGATCAGACAGTAAGCTGATGTAGATGCTGGGAAAGGCTTTAAAGCTTCAATTTCTAGACGCACATCCACAGGAGCGTTTTTTAGAGTTTCATTTTGCCGTGAACAGTCAATAACTACGAGTGGAACATTATTGATATAATCTTCTTTATCCAATACTTGTTGCGGATCTCTTCCATAGTAGCTTCTTTGAAAATCAACATACATGTCATAGAGTAATGCATACTGATTTTTAAATATGTCAATGTTCAGATTGCCATATGGATAAGATTTCGAATTCAAGAAAAGTTTTACATTACTAATTTCACAATGATCAAATCTGCTGTAATTTGCATCTTTAACATCTTTTCGCTTAGTTTGTAGTCCAATTATTACAAAACGAGGTTTTTCCATTTGATTTGAAGTTTTTACTGTCCATACGTGCTTATTGGCAGCTGGAAGTGATGGGTATTCAAATAACTCCCAGGAACGATAACACATAGAGATTGGATTGTCTTTACCAATAAAATTCAATAGCTGGATTTTTTGTTTGTCAGAAGCAACGACATGTGGCATTAACCACTCTATCTTTAATATCTTTATTTCAAAGTTTTCATAAGTAGCAGCAGCACCTGCAGCAGCAGTACTTTGTTGAATTACTGCATTGACATCACTTCTTGATCTAGTGAGAATGAGTTCGTGCTTCATATTAACTACCACCTTTTTATAATCTTCTGCAAAACCCAAGACCATGCTCAAAGGAATGCAGCCTTCAAAGTATCCCGCATTATTTTTCACAGACGATTCTGATTCATTCAAACCTTCCCATCCTGCATTTTTTAAAGCGAAAGCTTGCCTCGGTGTAAATGAAGGCCATCCTTTCATAAGACTGGTCATACCAACATTTTTACATTTATCAATCTCCACCGCATTCATTTCATATCGAATTTCATCAAACAGATTGCAAATTCCATTGTTTGCAAAATCAGTTTTAGCTACTGCTGTTCCATCTGGTTTTCTTAATGTTCCATAGACGCGAACATAACTGCGAGACGGTAAGAGACATAGATCTTGATGCTGGATGGAAATACGAATTTCATCACTGTTATTAAAACTCAATGAAGAGTATGGCTGGTATGAATGTAATTCGTACTGAGCAATAGACTCATCGAATACGACACCTGATTGAATATGAAGAATTTCGTCCATTTTTCTGGAAGCAGCAGAGAATTATGCAACTTATTTTTTTCCACGAACTTTTAGTCCTATGCTTTTGAGGAACTGTACGCTCCGCCGTGTTAACGGTTTGACTTTCTTTTGTCGACTGATGGATGTTTGCCATTGCGGCTGTCTTATATGCACATTAGAATTGAAAACAATGCCCATTATATCGCTTTGATGTGAAGTCTAATAGTAATTTCCTCTCCTCGAAAATTCACCAAGTGTCCGTCTTGATCCACGATTCGAATTTGAAGATTATCTATGCACTTAACACTAAGTGGAAGATAAATGACATGAGACGGAACTTCTACGATTTTGAATCCTGGACGTACTCTGGGGAAGAATTCGTGGATTGCGTGTACCTTTTTGTTATTGATGTTTGCACCAGTAGTAATGTTGCACTCTACTCTGAGTGCATTTATCTTCAATATTTTTACAGGCAAATCAGAATGGTGGTTGATTTTTTCTTTGAGAATGCGTGGAGCAAAACCAAGAAGACGACCTATAGAATTATTAGGCGTAAAATCTAGTGGATGACTGCATTTAATTTCACTTCTAAGAGTATTATTGTTAGCTTTCAAGCTAACTTCAATTTTTTTAGATTTTAAAGATTTATTCAAAAATTTGTTAATAGCGTCTACCTCGTAACTTCCAGTAGGAATAGTTATTGTATCTCCGTTTTTTATATGAAGTTTATTATTTGTTTCATCTACATTGGGAATTGAGTTAAATGTTAAGAGTTCAACTAATCCCAAAGCGTATTTCTTATGCTGTGTCAGTTCTATTGACGGAAAATATTGTGCTTCTAAAACAGAAGAATTTCCTGAAAGACTCAATGTAAAACTATCTTCCATGACTGATTGAAAGAGAATGAATGAATTTCAGTAATGATTACCTTTTTATAGATAATCACTTAAGAATCGAAGACAAAGATGGCCACAAATAAATGTGTTAAAATTTTGATATCTTTTATAGTTATATTTTACTTCTTTCACATTAAAGTATTTCATAAGTTCAATAGGAGGTCTAAGATCACCAAAACTGTCAAAGTAAATGACTTTAGAACCATTTTTTCGATAACACACCCAGTGTGTGCCTTTGTTTTGATAATCATCTAAATTAACAATAGCAGATTCATTATGCCAAGGGCCATTTGAAGGTAGATTATTTCTCATGAAAACACCTCTAAAATTTGGGATTTTCATTTCACCAGCATACTTTATGAGATCATAGTCAGTTAGTGGACGATTTGGTAAAATTAAATTGACGTTTTTTTTTTATTTTGACCATGTCCAATGTGAGGCTTCATAAATAATCCCATTCCGCTTTTATAAGGTTTAAGATAGAGACCTTTGCTAAGAACAATAGCTTCCATAGTTTTATTATGTCTTTTACTTTCTTCATAATCTTTCTGCGCACTTTTAGCAGCATTGACTGCTTTAGCTATTCCGGCAGCTCCTCCTGCTAAAGCACCGGTCGCACTAAGTCCTGCAAATAATGGTATAAGAAAAGGAAGAACTCCACCAATTTTTGATGGTAATGGTATTACACGTGGAAGTTTAACTTTTTTCTTACCACCTACACTCTTTACAGCTTGTCGTGCACCTTTTAAAGCGGATTGAATAACCTTGCGTGAACATTTACTTGGCTTCAATGTTTTTTTAGCTGCAGTTATTAATTTACTGAATTTTAGTCCCATTCCAGTTTTTGCTTTCAATTTCATGGCACTTGCAACAGCTAACGCAGATGCTTTTTCACCTAGACTAGCATCTTTAGCTTGATCACGTTCCCAAGCTTTAGCAGCAAGATTCATGTCCGCAACTTTACGATCAACATTTTTATTAGAATAATCAATATCGTGCTGTTTACATGCCTGATCAAGTGGATTTATACCGGGATCACCTCTTTTTATTCGCTTTTTTAGTTTAGTTCCAGGACCACAGTATTGATAACCTGGAAGATGCATTTCAATAGGTAAGTTATTGATTACTTTATCAAGCAATCCATGACCTTTTGGTCGTTTCTGAGACTTGTGTACAATCATCTCTCTTCGAGTGCTGATTCACAACTGAGAGATGGACAATATAAAACATGTATTTATATTATTTTAGGCTCAATTTTAAAGTTACCTTTGTCACGTCAACATGGATTTAACTGAGCAGAAAGTCAAACTTCCAATTGCAAACTTTGATTTTGGAACACAGAAGAGAAAGAAGCGGCATGGAGAATTACTACCAGATAGTATCCGAGCAGTTTTTTGTGGTCCATCGAACTGTGGAAAAACAAATAGTTTATTAGCTCTAATTACACATCCGAATGGTCTTAGATTTGAAAATGTGTATGTATACTCTAAATCGTTGAATCAACCCTAGTATCAATTTCTCAAAGAAGTTTTAGATCCTATTAAAGGCATATCGTATCTACCGTTTAGTGAACATGAATCTGTAGTATCTCCAGATGAAGCATTACCAAATTCAATCATGATTTTTGATGATGTAGCTTGTGAGAAGCAAGATAACGTCAGAGCATTTTTCTGTATGGGCAGACATAAAAACGTAGACAGTTTCTATCTTTGTCAATCATACGCTCATATACCAAAGCATCTCATTAGAGACAATATTAACATGCTAGTAATTTATCGCCAAGATGATGTTAATTTAAAACATGTATATGAAGATCATGTAAACACCGATTTAACTTTCAATGAATTTCGAAATCTTTGTTCAGAATGCTGGAAAAATTATAAGTATGGTTTCATTGTTATTGACAAGGATAGAGAAATGAATAACGGCAGATACAGAAAAGGATTCGATTGTTTTGCAATAAAAAAGGAGATGTGAATCTCATTCTTTGCAGTTCTATTGTAGACAGCAGCTTGTCAACATGTCTATGTTCCAGAAAGAAAAGGATATTCTCCGTGAGCTCGTGCGAGCACGTAAAGCTATTAAACAAAAATATGTTTTATTAAAGCAAGAGAGAGATGATTTTCAAAAAGTAATAGGTGAAACATTGAAACCTGTCATTACTCCACTTGAAAAGCTCATCGATTCGAGAACCGAAAGCAATGGACCTTCGAATGCTGATATGAATAGATCAAGTAAATACCAGAAAAAAGGAATGAGGCTTGGTAAATCAAGTTACATAGTTCATGACATTAATCAATCAGGTTCTACATATAACGATGATGATGATAATGACGATGATGATGAGTTTGCTTCATTAGACGGTACAATTTTAAATTCTACATTTAAATCTGTGCGCGATCAAACTCAGTCAACTGACTTTTTATCATTACTGGATACAAGCCGCAGCAATTTAGATAATATATATGGAGTTAGGAATGAAAATGGAAGATATATGATTGGTAATGTAGAAATTGATTTTGATAATAATACCATAAGAGTGAATAACGAAAGTTATCCTAAAAGTGATGGACTAATGGAGCTACTCTTTATCAGACAACCAGATGGAAATAAAATAAACGATGCAGATCGTAAAAATTATCGCAAAATTCTGGAAGCGTCGAATGCTCATCGAAAAAAAATTAGCAAAAATGGACCTATTCGTACATCAAGTAGTAGAAAATATAGAGATGTTATATCACCCATGTTCCGTAGCTCAAGCCGCAAAAGGAAATCTATCAGCGGAGAAGGTCTTCTACCTAAATATAAAATAGCTAAGAAGTCATCTTCCATTGATCTAATTTACTGGGATGATCCAAACGAGCTTGTTGAGCGACTTCGATTACTTCTTGCCGAACAATCTGCTGGAAATAATAATCACGTCAATGAAATCCAATCAATTATCGAGGAGTTACGTGAAGCAGGTCATATATATTAATGTATACGAATTTTTTTCAATCATTTCCATCATGAGTCTCGATGTGTTTGGACGTACACTTGAGCGTCCGCAAGAAGTAGCTCGCGGTCCTGCAGGCCTTGGTTTCAATTTTACATCAGATGGTAATTTTGATTTACAAAATAAAAGATTGTGCAACCTCGCTTCTCCCAGTAAGCCTAATGACGCAGTCACCCTTGATACTTTACAAAAACTGATCAGCAAGGAAATTGGTGATGTAAACAGAAAATTTAGTACAATTAAAGTTTCAATAGAAGATCCTATAAAACTAGAATACAATAAAATTAATGCAACTCTTAGAAATCAACAAAATATAATAGATAATCTTCGTAAACAATTAGTAGAATATGATAAGATGATCAAATCAATGGAAAAAGAAAAAGGTGAACTCAATAAAATCAATGCAACTCTTAGAAATCAGCAAAATATAATAGATAATCTTCGTAAACAATTAGTAGAATATGATAAGATAATCGAACCAATGATAAAAGAAAAACAAAAACAAGAATTGAAAGATGCTGCTGCGAAAAAGTTTTGGGATGATATTTAGAAAAAAAATTAACAGTGAAGAGTGAAAATGGAGCATCAAAGAGTGGCTGAAGAGTTGCATAAACCAGCTCGACGCAGATAAAAGCGAAGAAAATATGATATACGCGGGATAGATGAGACGTGGCAAGCTGATCTTGTAGAAATGATACCTTACTCTAAGGAGAATAAAGGTTTTAACTACTTACTCACCGTCATAGATATATTCTCAAAGTATGCATGGGCTATCCCAGTCAAGACGAAAAGTGGCAATGATGTTTCTAAAGCAATGGAGGCAATATTGAAGGAAGGACGAGTACCAAAAAACCTGCAAACCGATCAAGGAAAAGAATTTTACAATTCAAATTTTCATCAGCTCATGAAAAAGCATAAAATCAATCTTTACTCTTCACATAGTAATCTTCACGCAAGTATATGTGAACGTTTTAATAGAACGTTAAAAAATTCAATGTGGGTCGAGTTCAGCAAACAAGGAAATTATAAGTGGTTGAATATTTTGCCTAATTTGATTAAAGCTTATAATTCAAGAAAACATCGAACAATAGCAATTGAACCCAAAAATGTTTCCAAGGGGAATGAAAAGCAAATCAAGAAGCGATTTCCAGTTGAAAAGTTGTCTGTGAAGAAACCGAAATTCAAAATTGGAGATAAAGTGCGGATAAGTAAAATAAAACATGTTTTTGAAAAAGGATATACTCCAAATTGGTCAACCGAGATTTTCACAATTACGAAAGTAGTAAAAACTAATCCAATAACTTACCACGTGAAAGATTATTATGATAATCCTGTGTCTGGCGGCTTTTATGAAACTGAAATTCAAAAGACAATATATCCTGAAATTTATCTAGTAGAAAAAGTTTTAAAGAAGCGTGGTAATCGTATTTATGTGAAATGGTTGGGATTTAGTAACCAACATAATAGCTGGATAAATAAAAACGATATTAAATAAAATTAAGTTAGATATAAAATGATATGATATAAAATAAAATTAAGATGGATATTAAATGAAAGGATAAGGATAAGGATAATAGGCAAATAAAAAGAATAATTATTATGATAAATAATGATATTTATTCATAAATGTAAAATGTATAATTATATTATAAAATAAAATACAATGATTAAACAAATTGTTCTCATTATTGTGTTGAAGTTTCAAACTTAAACGAAATTCCTCCCTTGTATATGATAAATAACGTAAGCTTATTTGCGGCGTTGCTCATTTGATTCTAAAGATTACTATCATGCAAAAGCATTGACGATATTTTGCATGGCAAAAAGATCTGGTAAGAGTCGTCCACCTCAGCGACAACCTTGACACCAAACCTAGTTTTCACTTCCTTTAGTGCTGTTACCATATGTTGTCTATCTTTTTCTAAGTCTGTAGCTTTCTTAGTTGGTAGAAAGTCGTGTTCTGCAACCTTGTTCAATGCAGATAAATCCATTCTGAAAAAAAAAATGATAAAATTAGGTTAACAACCACTGATAGAGAATAAATGAAGAAAAGTAACAATCAACTTACTTAGTCGAGTCTTGACTTCTTTGCAAGAGGTGAACTGTATTCGAACTCTTCGATGGCTCGAATGTACTCTTCGTCGTGTTGCAACGATTCATATAGCCAGTTCCCCTCCATAACTCCTGCCCCTTCCATTGCCTTTTGCAATATATCCCTACTCCTCTCTTCTTTGGGACTTATCCCCTCCATAGATGAATTCCATTCATGCATACATTCTTCCCGAATATCGTATTCGATTGTGATTGGTTGACCTTCGTTATCGTAAAGCGTCATCTCTACTCGTTTTACTCCCTCCTCCTCTGGCATTTCAGGGTTCTCATTGGTCTCCCTCTCTTTTTCTCTTCCCTCATTGGCTACCAGATTCCCCTTCTCTGCTTCCACTTGTAATGCAACAGTCATTGCTTCCCCCTCCAGTTGACTTGCAGCTAGCGACATCTGATCTTCCATTATTCTATAATGCCCCCATGGCAAAGTGTCTGTACTGTGAGGCAATAAATACCTTTTATCGTCATAAGGACTTAGAGCAATTTTTTTCTGTTTTTGAGTGTAAACTATATGCAATTTTGATCGTATATTGCATTGCTCTCGTTGTATAATATCTTCATCTAAAAGACATCTTCGATAGTCTTCAAATGTAATGGTTTTCCTTACAACATAGGATTTGATACCTTTAGCTTTCTTTATTGTTGCTCCATCATCAACTAAAATACTATACATTTTACTTCTTAAGCCAATGAATTCTGTCATAATTTTTCCAGAGCATTCGTCTTTCATGAGCCCAAGCACTTTTTTATTTGCACGAGGAATGCCAAATTGATTATTTTTATCATAATTTGATGTATCAAATCTATGAATATCTTGTTTCATTATTTGATACATATCAAAATCTTCGACTTGATAAATCAAACTATCCGTATCTGTATAGAGGAGTTTGCATTTTTTTCCCACTCGCTGTTTCATATATGAGTAGTGGAACTCATACAGTAGTGTCTTCGATAAATCTAGGATGCAAAGTCCAACATATATTGGCTTCTTTATAGTAACACTCGTTCTTTTCATCTGAATGGCTACCAAATTTTCATCAAAAATAGCACAGCTATGAAAATTTGGTTGAGCTATTCGTGCTTCTGCTCCATATCTACCTGTAAATTTATTAACCAATCGTACATCTACGCGAGATCGCTCTCGTTCGATACACTTACCATAGACAGCGTTTATAAGTAATTTATAGAAGAGTTTTTCAAATTCATTTTTGGCTTGCTTTCTCTTCTCCGTATTTAGTTCCACATAAGGTTTGAGCCAAGCCTTTTGCTCAAATCTTAAAAGTCTATGCACCTTTTTTAAATGAAGTCCATTATCTAAAGCTTGTTTTAGTGCTCGATAATGAATGACATATCTTGTCTTGTCATTTAATGTAGTTAGCAGTTTCTTCTGCTTTGAACCAGGTGGTGTTTGGTGTTCTGCACAAAACGGTAAATCTTGATGATCATCGTGTATTTCTTCAGGATACTCTAAGTCCACTTCAGCAAAATAACCTGTATCTGAATCTGCTGATTCATTAAAAAAGTTTGGATTCGACTCATATTTTATCCACTCAAATTTTCCAACTGGCAAACGTTGTACCATTGCCCATCCATAAAGATTATTAATATCAAAGTATAATAACGTCTTTGTTTTTTGAGTATTATCATAAGAAGAACCCATGTACGGATTGTTCGCCTTACCATATCGATTACAACACTGACTGATTCCACCTCGAATACCTGATTCGATGAACATCAGCATATCGATATCCGTAAGAAGTTCTAATTCTACCTTTGTCATTTTAAGTGCGGCTGAAAATGTTAATCCAGGCGTAGTATAAAAATGAGCTGGACATAATCCATAGGCACTAAGAGATGTTTCTCTAAAACTTTCAAAGACGTCAGCTAGTAGCAGTACATCTGTTTTTAAATAGAGATCTGAATACTCTCCTAAAGTTGATATATTAAATTTTCGCCATACTTTACGAGCGTGATAATAGTCCTCTTCTGCAATATGAGAATCTGTAAGCTTGTTATAAAAATCCTTTTCTGGCAGTCTTGTAGCAGTTAGTTTATCTAATCCATCTACAAAATCGTAAGGAAATACACCTTTTCTTCTGAGAAGATCAATATTTTCATCTGAATAACCATCTAATTGAAATTCCGTAACTGCTATCGGTACGTTTTCCAGATATGACGCAAGTTTCTCCAATGATGATGGTAGAAAACGCCATGAATCTATAAATCTAAAACTAATATCACTTTCATCGATATATTTCGTAAATGAAATATATTTTTCCTTATTATGTGGTATTAGGCTGACTCGTCCTTTCAGTAATGAAGAAGTAGCAATCTCTTTCAAAATGAAATGAGTATCATAATTAAGATTATGAAAAATTACTGGAATAAATCTTGAGTTCTGGTAATTCAAATTACAAGAATTATGAGCTGCACCCCTGAAACTAAAGAAAAAGTATGCTATTGAGTAAAGAAATTAATTTATTTTTTCTTGTAACGGCACGATTACCGTTCCCACGTAATCGGTCGTGTACAACCGTGACCACGAGTGTCACGTTTATTTTCTCGTTGTAGTCTCCTTGCGCTTGCACGGCTCGGCCATGCGGAGTATCCGTACGCATGCACGGAACGAAGGCGGCAGAGGGGACGGGGTTCAAATAAAGGAATACGCGTGATTAGAGAACGAAAGAATATATATTATAAATAAGGAACGTACAGTGCTCGTACGCACGAGCGAGGTTGCGCCACCGCACACTACGCGAGAGAGAGAGAGAGAGATGGGGCTTGATCGCCCGAATACCGAGAGTGAGAGTAAGGAGTACTTACAGCTACGTCGGTGCCGGGAGGAAGGCCGCAGGTCTCGCCAATCGTCCGGACGCTTCGGTTCAGCTGACGAGTGGTGGCCGATCGCAATAGTCGCCGCGGTGGTCTCGGGAATAACCGGGCGAGGTACTCGGTGCTGAAGGTACGTTTGTAGAATCGTGCACGGGCGCGGGGGACAAGGTGTCGACTCGGACGCTACCGCATACTGTCCGGCTGTACCGCGCGCGTAGCCGAAGGACGCTACTGCCTTTGACACGACGTTTGTCATATTTTGGCAACGCGTGACTAATAGGTCGGCAACCTCGCAATTAGACGCGCGCTCTCTCTCAATATCGGCCTACTATTAGGCACTCTCTCGCTCTCTCTGTCTCTCTCATATACGAGTGTCCGCTGGTGGTTGCTGTAACAAATAATGTATTAATACATGTTGTATGTGGCATACGCCCGGAGAGGCGATAACGTGCATTATATATGCGACCGTTATATTCTATATATATCACATTAAAAAAACTTACCGTCCTGTGAGATGACAATGATCTCGTACTGCTAGTTG